>APFE031563579.1:15572-59358 GCA_000404065.3 Pinus taeda
GACTCCCCTCCCGAGATTTGACATTTCAAGGAAATATGCTGCAGAAAAAACCCGAATCCCCGATTTCGTAGCGCAGGCAATTATGAAATGACATACCGCGCTACGGAATGGCTGCTCAATGATATGCTGCGGAAAGGTGGAAAATGATTGCGCAGCTAAACTGGCCAATCATATTACGCTGCGAAACTATGCAAAATCGGAATGATGCAATCAAGACAAGATATGCTATGAGAGATGGTATCTAACGATTTTTTACAAGGACTTACATCAATACCTTTGGAAAACTAATTTCAAAGTGACACACCTAAAAACCTATTGACTTGAACCAAAAATTTAATATGGATCTTTGGACATAGGTGAACTGTAGTTTTAAGTGATAACACACTCTTCAAAAATATCTTAGTAAAGTATCTGGATCCACTTAAATGTTTATTAAATCATCCATTATGGGCAAAGGAAATCTGTACCTGATCGTTATCTTATTGATAGCTCTGGAATCTATGCACATGCGCCATTCTCCTCCCTTCTTTGGACTGAGTACTGTCGGCACAAAACACGGGCTCAGACTCTCTCTGATCAGCCCTTTGTCCATTAGTTCCTGTACTTGCCTTCTCACTTAAGCATTTTCATAAGGAGTTAGTCTATATGCAGCTTTATTGGGTAGACTTTCTCCTACTATTAAGTCAATGTGATGAGTAATACTTCTAATCGGTGGTAATTCATTTGGTAATTCATCGACAATGATATCCATAAAATTATCTAACACAACTTTAATTTCTCCAGGCAAATCATTTAAATTCATGGACATTAAGATTACCTTGGGCCTCCCTATGATAGCGAAGTGCAACTCCTTGATTTTTTCGACCTCCTGTAGCAATTCTTTACCACTTATTAACATGATACTGTTTTCAGGCAATCCTTTATCAATATCATTCTTCACTGGCAATAACATGTGCTTGTTTCCATCCTTCTCTATGGTATAGGTTTTCCTTCTCCCGTCATGAATTGTCTTTTGATAAAATTTCCATGGTCTCCCCAATAGTATATGACATACATCCATGGGCATTCTGTCACATAGAATCACATCTTTGTATGTACCGATCTACATTTCCACATTGCATGACAATGCCACAATGACTTGATGGCCCTTCTGTAACCAAGACACTTTGTAGGGTGTAGGATGTGCCATCCTTGCTAACCCAAGCTTATCCACCATCTTTGTGGACACAAGATTTTCAGTACTCCCACTGTCAATTATGACCTTACAACACTTACCCTTTGATTTACATGTGGTTATGAACAAGTTCTTTCTTTCCACAAGTTCTCCAGCCTCCTTTTCTTCTCTAAGAAAAGTTCTTTTAAATAAAAGTGATTCACCTTCTTCAGGGGGTTCTTCTTTCTCCACAAGTCAAGGTGGTTATGGCTTTGCCTCAACCACATTTTCACCCCTCTGGCTTGCTGATTTGTTATTAGGACAGTCCCATGACATGTGTTCCCATTATCCATAGGTATAACACCTAACATCTCTTCCTCTCCCTCTTCCTCTGGGTACGAATATTCATCTAGTAAATTCACCCCTCTGTGGTGATCTGCCACTTGAGCTTCCTGCTCCATGCTGATTCTGTGTTCCTCTGGATCTGGCAGCTCATCCTCCTCTCACTGAGCTCTTTCCTCTATTCCTTTGACTTTGTTTGCTCAATATTTTCTCCTATGCCTTCAGACTTGCTTAATAGGCATCCTCAACAATTTTCGGACTTAACAAGCTAATCTCATCTTGTATCTCATACCTTAACCCATTTATATATCTAGCTATCTTTTCCACATCATCTCTACATGTCCTGCTCTAATACTCAATCTATAGAATTCCTTTGTATATTCCTTAACAGACATTCCTTTCTATTTCAAATTTTACAATTGCTTAAAAAGATTCAAATGATAGTCTTCAGGAAAAAAATTGGCTTTTATTTTACTTACCATTTTATCCCATTGCTTGATTTTAGATTTCCCTTTCCTCGTTCTTGATGTATGTACCTCATTCCACTAGATGGCTGCATGACCCTTCAACCCGGTGACCGTAAACTTCACCATATTATTCTCCTCAACCTCTTCATAGTCAAAGTACTGATCTATGGATCTGATCCAATCCATAAGCTCCTCTGCATTTAGAATCCCTTCATACATAGGGATCTCCATCTTGGGCTTGCTTCCTACTTTTTCTAGCATCTTGAGGACTTTGGCAGTTTCATTGTCTTCCTCTACTTCTCCCACATCTGCAGTAGATTCTTCTGAAGAGCTCTCAACTCCATCATCAGGTGATCTTCTTTGGGTTGTCTCCATTGTCTCCATTCGTGTAGCAAACTCCGCACCTCTTCCAACAGAATTGCATTTGGATCTGGTCTTCCTCGACCAATTCCTCTCCTCGGTGGCATCTTCGCTGCGAACAGCTCTTGCTTTTGCTTTGATACCAAAAAATTGGTGCAAATGAAACAATTTTTTAAATAAAACCCACAATCACCCCTCCTCTTTATTAGAACCCAAATCCTTTTAAAATGATGGATTTCCCCTTTTCGGGACTGAAAAACCCTTTGGAAAAGGCTTAACAACCCTTTTCTGCCTTTATAAACAATTTATACGACTGTTCACCATAGATCTAGATCTGGTGATCCAACGGTTCAGAAAAAATAGAAAAATCGGCGATCGGCAGGCGTCAGGCTTCCACTATCGGTGCTCTCCCTTGGTCCGATGCGATATCGCTATTGCTATCAGCGATTTACATAGGTTGCTTTAATATATCTATATATATAGATATATATATATATAGATATATATATATATATATATTTATATATATATATATATATATATATATATATATATATATATATATATGACGCTCCGAAACGTCGATGCAATGTGTCGGCGATCGCATATTACCAAGGGTCGGGGACAAGACTTGTCACACGCCGAATGGTTTGAGCAATGAACTTTCAAATCCACCCTTTCGAATCTGCTAAGTGTTTTAGTGTGATTTCCTGTGTAAATGGGATTTCCGCTTGCGGACCCAACCTACGCCAAATCTGCCTTAAATGCGAGGATTTCCACTATGAAACATGAAAACACAGGTCTAGCATCAAAGTATTTAAACACAGAGAAAGGAAATCAATGTTCAAAGCCTCCACGGGTTGTTCAATAAATCTTACACACAACACCATTTTATTACAAATAAAACAAAACAGAGTCTTGGCCTGAGGCCATATTACAAAGTGAAAAGACCTCTGTCACACAAATGCATTCCAAAACTCACTCTATGCCCTTTCTCCACTCAACAATCCTCTCTCTCTCTCGCTTATTACATTTTTCCTCTTTTATCCTCAAATAATTCCTCTAACAATATCTAACAGCAATCTTCTATTCTCAAGAGATCTAACATCAAATCCTCTATTTCTTAGCTCTCCCTCACACCTATGCAAACAACTCTATCTCTAAATCTAAAATAAGATAGTCTCAACTTATTACAATAATGAATTATAACAAATTATTTGAGAGATCCAACCCTCTCAATAAAAATTGGTTTTGACCCAACAGTCAATGAATTTCAACTTGTTTAGCCACAACATGTGAACAAGTTTTCACATTGTTGGCTAATCCCGATGCTCCTGCATCAGAGTCCTCAATACATACATGGTGCTTGGATTTCACCGCATGCTTAGCTAAGGCCGATGAGCGGCAATGCTTGTGCCTTACGTCTGCAGTGTATCATAATTTAATTCTTCATTTGGCTAAGAGGGGTGTTAATATTCTTGTTACAACTTTTTCATTTTAAAGAAAATGCCAAGATTTTCTAGTCTTCGAAATGAGCTTTTTCTGTAGGTATGAACCACTCTTAAAGAATACGTGGATATATGGCTCATATATCTAGAGTGAGCATAGCATTAAAATACAATATAACATTTGCAATTCCTCTTTCCTCATAGAATTTTCCTGTAGTTATTGTTTCCTCTTATTAGGTTCGATAGTTTGTGGTATTATATTTTAATTCTGCGTAATTGATATGTTGATTTATCTTCTTAGTTTTATGTTGGTCAATATTTTGAACCTTATTAATATTTATTATTATATACCATTGATGTAGTTAATTTACTATTTAATGTGATTAATTAAAATTAACCAATCCTCTTAACATAATATAATATAATTTTTTTGAATTGTTTTTCATGGATATATGTTGATCATATTTTCCTCTACATCTAATACATTTTAAAACTAGTGTCTTGTATAACTTCCCAAAAGGTGATTTATCCTAGTACTATCATTCTAGGAGTGTGTACTTGGGGTCACCTCTTCTATGAGTAGCCTAGGATAAACACAACACAATTGTAATGCTTCTCTTGGAAGCACTTGAACTAACTTGTAGAAATATACAAGTGTTTCATGTCCTTCACTATTTTATCTTAAAATAGATCTAATAAGTGATGTACCTAAGAAAAAATTGAAGTTTGGTTAACTAATTGCATCATTGTTATCACATGAGACTTTAGTGATTGAATTTGTTGATAAGTATACAAGATTTAGATAAGGAACTATGGTCCAAATAAAAGGATATTTTTAGTACACAAACAACACTTATGCACACATGATAACTTGTAATTTAGATTTTATTAGAATTCACATCACTATAGTAGTCAATTCAAGCCATTCGAGAAGAGATATGCCCTCAAATTCATTTTTCTCTACCCTGTAGCCATACCAACTGTTGATCTTTGGCATTAAATTAATATACATATCCAACTAAACTTATAGCCCTATTAGATTTCATTTTTATATTTGTAAAACTTAGCCCTGTTTTGAAGTTTAAATCATTATCCCTTACCCTTTAGCTTATGTATTAACCTTCCCTTTCTTTTCCACCTAGGCATACAAAATACAAAGCCTAGGATTTTCTTATTTTCACTTATTTTTTTATTTATTTTTTTTACATAAAAACCCCTGACGGATGGTTATGAAATGCCCTGTTAATCAACTTGTCTTGTATTGTATGAGGTAGATTATAGATTCAGATTGGATTTCTTGTGTAAAGTATTTATATTTTAAAGTTAATAATGGAAAATGCAGTCACTTGCTAGAAAAAATTAAGGCAAGAAACATTGGCTATGGCTTCTTTATTTAGCCCAATTACAATAAAAATGATAATTATTTTTTCTTTTCATTACTACCTCTTATTTTTTCGGTGTTGGTTTTGTAAATGTTTATTTCCACTCTGCTAGTTTATAGGGAAATACATTAACTCTCTTTGGATGACAAGTTACACATTGAATAAAGAGACACAAAGATAGAATGACTCTAAACCTTACCACTTTTCTATAGTAGGAGAAAGCCTACTTTTTGCCTATTATATTCTATTCATACATGGTTTAAACTAGCATTTGCACCATATGTTGCAAAGGAAACACTGTAAGACAATGACATAGATTTGTAGATAGAAGTGTTTGGGGCCAAGGGAGCCATCATCTTTTTATTGAGCCTTTATTTGTTTTACTGCCATCTATCTATTGAAAGAAATGAAACTATGTATAAGGGAATCATTACTACTGAGGTTTGCCTTCTCTTGAAGATAGTAAAATGTAGCAATGTAAGAGCAATGTGAAAAAAAAAATATAAAAAGCAGAGTGATGCTTAGGGGTCTTAATTGGAAGATAGGAGGTCTCATAAGGAGCCGACATACTCATGGTCATGGGAACATTTTGGAGTTAGTCACATCTTGCCACATTTAGCCACATCGACACCCAACCCTAAACGTGCACAAAGGAACCTTTTCATAAGAGAATAATCACACAATGACATAGATTTGTAGATAGAAGTGTTTGGGGCCAAGGGAGCCATCATCTTTTTATTGAGTAAGAGAAGAATCCCACAATTTGATTTCGTAGAATTCAAAGTCTTGCTATTATTGTTTTATTACGAAGTGTATCTTGGAAGCATAAGTCATGCTAATGCAAAATTGCAATGTAAGGCATGAAAGCCTTAATGAGACATTTCAATGGGCATAGGATTTTCCCATATCAATGTGACGAATTGACAAAGGTTTGTTTCACAATTTATGATGAACACTGAGAATTCAAGGTGCAATCATGTTCATCTGCAGTTGACCTATGCATACTGCGACAGAGGGCTATCTGACCATAAATTTAGGTATTGAAAATTGACCCAAACATAAATAAGCACCCATGTCAACATGGAAATCTTGTTAAGCCTATCTATATGTAAGATATTGAAAACTGACCCAAACATAAATAAGCACCCATGTCAACATGGAAATCTTGTTAAGCTTATCTATATGTAAGTTGCAAGGAAGCAGATACTTAATTGTTTGAATAGTGAGGATCTGATTATAGCGAAATGATGTATATAAACAACAATTGAAAATCCCCATGAACTACAAACATATAAAATTTAGATTTTTGAATTTTACTTTGAAAGAAAACTCTTCATAAAACTTAGTCCTTAAATTTTGACTATTTAAATAGTCCAAATAATCAATTTAATATATATATATATATATATATATATATATATATATATATATATATATATATTATATATATAAACTAGATTCAAAAATAGGATTCACCAAAAATAGCACAATCTAAATGCCAAGATAGAAAGAAAATGTATTTCAGTCAATGAGACATGTACAAGGTCTCTCTATATTCTAATAGCCTTTTAATAGACATTGTGCTTGATTGGCAGCTTCTCATTGTCTTCTCTACTTCCTCGGAGTCATCCAATATTCAAGTATTTTCTAAATTTAGGCCTTCTGTGATCCATATATAAATTAAGAAATTCTTGATCTATAACGAATTAATAATTTTTTTTTTCTTAATATAAAATATTTTTAAAAATTTCAGAAAATAAAATAAATAATGAAATTGTAAATATTGATTGTTAAAATTATATAATTTAAGTGTAACGTGGGTGTGTATATATATGTGAATTGTAGGTATCACTAAAGATTACGCAATTTGAATATAATAGTACTTTGACGTGTCTTTTTTTCCTAATAATTTTCAAATTTTATTCAAAAATTCAAATAAATTATCAATTAAGATTACACAATTTTACTAAATTACACAATATAAATAGAATGAAAAATAAATTATCAATTAAGATTACACAATTTTATTAAATTACACAATATAAATAGAATGAAAATATGTTAAACTAAACCAATCACATTAAAAGATCAAAAATTAAAACTTGACCAAACAATCATATAAATCAATTTACTTAAAAAAAAATCCAATCAAACCAGATTCTTCTAAATGAATCCTCTAAGATCAATTTCTTTGAATTATTTGATAATCTGGGGCCATAGCTTACGTTAGCTCAAAGAAGAAAATGTGAAGGAATCCTCTAAGATCAATTGCTATGAATTATTTGATAAGCGGGGCCAGGGTCACAGCTTATGTTAGCACGGCGAAGAAAATGTGAAACTGCCATTTTCAAGTCAATTGAGTAATTTGGTAATCAGGGGTTGTGGCTTACGTTAGCAAGATCAAGAAAGGGGGGAGATTCCACTTTCATTCCAATGGATGGAATTTATATAGCACTACTTCTCTGCAAATTATATGAAAGGCCATCAGTTACGTTCGCAAGATCATTTTATGTTATTAATGAATAATTAGTAATATTTATATCACACTAATTGCTCTATAAAACCATAAAACCTGTGATTTTATTCTTAAATGACAGTCAAATAAACATTTTTCAACTCTATTATTTATTTTCACCCGCTTGTCAGGGACCACGAGTTACATTACCAGGAAATTGTGAAGATTGTAGTTTCATGTCAATTGATGAATAATGAATTTTGTGTTAATTAATATCACACAACTGGGTCTACGACATCATAATATTTGGGATCTTCAAGAAGCTAGATCGTCATGGTTTTATGTGGAAATGATCATCAATTATACTATTGTTTTGAATGATAATTGACTGTACAATTTTTTCTTTCTAAGATGGGGAAGAGCAGAAATGTTGTGAATGATAATTGACTATACATTTTTTTCTTTTCTTTTAAGATGGGGAGAAGAAGGAATTCTGAATAGTTAAACTGAGAAATTGTGGGAAAGCACCTTCCCAAGCTACTTAGGAACATAGCTCCCAACTTATAGTTTCCTTTTTTTTTTCCCTTTTCCTTCCGTGTCATCATATTTTCATTTGCAATGGCATGTACATCTGATTCCTCTTCATATATTAGGTGTACAAAGGGTGAAAATGGAGTGTATGCTCAAGCCCTACACACACTGGAAGAGAAGAAAACATTGGACCCTCAAATACATCGGTGTGAAGCCTTCAGATCTTAAGTGGATGAAGGGTGAAAACAGAGTGTATGCTCAAGCCCTGGGCACATTGGAAGAGAAGAAAATATGGACCCTCAAACACATCAAGAAAAGTAGCGATATGACTACAACACTGTTGAAAAATGGAGGAAGGCACTTTTTGATGTTGCAGAAATAAGTGGTTTCGAGCTGGAGGCATATAATGGATGAGTGAGGACCTCAAACTCTTCCTGATCTTCTTAGTTTTTAATTTCATGTTGGATAGATTAGATATATGACACTTTTGTAGGGTTTTCTTACTTGTTATGCTATATTATTCAGGAATGAGGGGCAGCTAGTTGATTAGGTCGTGCAGCGAGTGTTGAAAAAGGTTAGAGAAACACCACTAAATGTGGCCAGATACCCAACTGGTCTAAATGAAAAAATAAAATATTTTGAAAATATAGTGTTATTGCAACAACAAAGCAGTGATGCTAGAGTTGTGGGAATTGTGCATCTTGGTGGAGTTGGCAAGACGACCCTTGCAAAAGAATTCTTCAACCAGAAAAAATCATATTACAATCGATCTTGCTTCTTGTATGATATCAAAGAAATTGCTACTAGGAATTCTTTAAATTCCTTGCAGAGTATACTTATGACGATTTGACCCAATTGAACATGCAAATATACATCACTGATGAAGGTAAATAGAAGCTCGAAAGGCATCTCTCATCTGTTCACACTCTCATAATTTTAGAAATGCATTTGTTAGGTACAGACATAAAAGAATTGCCAAGTGCCATTGGAAATCTATTCAATTTGGGTGTTCTAAAATTAGGAACCCCTTCGCTGGAAATGTTGCCACCTTCCATAGACTACCTAAGGTGTTTAGAGAATTTTTGTCTACAAAATTGACAGAAATTGATATGTTTTCCTGATTCCATTAAACTGTTGACTCAATTGAGAGAGTTGAAAATAATGGAGTCAAATGTACAACACTTACCACATTAACAAAAATAACAAAAATAAGTAACGAAATGTCCATTAAAGGAACTTCCTTTCAAGAAAGTTGAAGGGGAAATTGAAACATTAATAGGTTTGAGAGGGAAAAGAGTGTTCCATAAAACAAACACTTCCATTGAAAAATATGTTTTTTTCCCTCAGACACCTTGAACTGTTCCAGACAAGGATATCAGAGATTTCCTTTAATGAAGGTATTTGCCCCGACCTTCAATGTCTCAGCTTGAAATTTTGGCCTAAATTTTTGTCATGATTCGTTGGACGTTGGGGCATTGCCAACAACACTAATAAAGTCAGAGTTGATTAATTGCACTGCATTGAGGAAAATAGGAGGGCTTTGTGGTGTTTCAGAACTTAAATATCCAAATATCAGCAGGTATTATCAAGTAGAGGAGCTGCTAGGTCTTGAAACATTGATATAGTTGGAGGAGTTGAGGGCATCTCAATGTTTGAAGCTGAAGGGCATAGAAGAGTTGGTAAAGTTGAAGAAACTTCAAGTTTTAAAGGTGGCTTACTGTGATGAATTAGAAGAAATTTCAGGTATTGAATGTTTTACATATTTGAGGAAGCTTAACACCAAATTTTGTTCGAAACTACAGTGGGGCGGGGGAATAGTGGAGCAGCTAAGTCAACAATTGAAAGAAGACCTCGGCATATGAACATCAATTTTTGCAATCATCGCACTTCATACTTAAAGTGCTGGCCACAATACTTCCTGCATGCACACTGCAAACAGAGTTCTCTCAACTAGTATACATATGTCTTAACTCCAGATACATTAAACTTACAGGGATATTCCCCCACCTCCACCATAGAGTACCCCACTTCTTTCTATACAGTAAGAACCAAAAAAATTATGACATGATATTTTTTCAGAGATGTATTGAATGCTCTAAATCTGTTCAATTTGTTTTATAAACAACTTTAACAAGGAAAACAATCTTAGACATTAGTTACAATACCTCAGATAGAAGTTGATGATATCTAAATATTTGATTTTATGGTGCACATCTTATCATCCAAATCTCTATATGCAATTCATTCCCTTTTTTCCTGCCTATACTACCAACTTCTGAAATTTATAGTACCATAATGGCATCATAAAAAATTTAAGCCTTCCTTTAGAGTTCCATATTGTCATAAATGACACAGTTGCTGCAAGCCCTGCTAATATCCTACTTTTTATACATTTTCCTTAATATAAAGGATATGTAGTATTATTTTCTTGATCTCTTTTCTTATGATACTGCAACTTGTTGGATGAATCTATGTCCCATTATAAGTAGATATCCGTCTGAGTTGCTTTGTTATATGTCCTTGTCGTCCATCCTTTGGTTGGTCATGGAGATTGCAAGACTTTCCCCCGACAAAATTTGAAATCCAAAATTTGGTTGACATTTGTGGTTATCATATGCATATGAGCTATTTGGTGATGAGGGCTTTCCCTCCGTGTAACATGTTATGTCCTCACTGAGCAAAACTAAATTCTTGAATCTCCAGATCCTAGTGGGGGAATGTGATTGGACTTGCAAACAAAATGCTCTTCTACCTCTTCCATTTGCTGTGAAGGTGCTTCTAGGCTTACCCTACCCTGCTCCACAGTCAACAACAACAGGCTTAGGAGCAATACACCCTAGCCATGAACATCACACGGTCCCAATTCAAAGAGAATAAGCCCATGAATCAAATAAGGAATTTTGAACATCAGTGAGCCCACATGAATAAGGAGGAAGGTTTTGGTATAACTTCATTTTCCGGTTGATTCATGCACAAATAACCTTCAAAAACTGTTATTGGTCATATTTGAGGGGATTTCTCATAGGATGGAGTTGGATTCTCTGTAAGACTGCACGTGTTTTGTACCTCTTCCAAAGCATTTCTTTAACATTTTCTATTTCTGAATGAGATAAAATATGATGCTATCAGTCTCTGTTCCCTTACAGGCTTCTGAAGATTGGCCAATCCCATAGTTCCAAGGTTGGAACTGATATAGGAAACCTGCATTGTGTAGCATACAAATAATAAGATCATATTTATTTGAAATAATAGCCATAGTAATCTGCTGATTCTTTAACCGTATAATCTCCTGATAAATCAACTCAAATCGAGCCCTATCAAACTTTCATCTTTACATACCTTAAGACACTTAATAGATGAATTCAGTATCCATTGATGGGTTCGAAACTGGCTGGGTTGGGGTTATATGTAGTTACCATTAGAATCCCACAGCGTAGCGATAAACAGAGGTTGCTTGCCTGTTGGGGGCGAGATCAGGAAAGGCGGGTTAGATCAAGAAAGGCTTCAGGGCTAGGAGAAAGGCTGCTAGAATCCATGCTCACTTTCCTTTCCTTTGATTTGGAAATTAATGGCATCAGCTACGTAGGTGGTCTCAAATTGTTGCCCATTTGCCTGGACGTACAGACAATGAGATTAATAACTATTGGAATTCTTGCATCAAGAGGAAGGGAGGGCTTCTCTCTTCCTCCTCCACGTTACCCAATGGTAACAACAACACAAAATGTAATATTCCCTCGCACACTCCAGATCCTTATATGTCGCTTCACTCTACCAAGCCATTGGGGGTTATTCCTGATAGTCACATGCAGCGAATTAATAACATCTTTAATGTAGTTACCTCTGCACAAAATGACTACTATCGTGTTGAGGACGCATTGGATTTAAAGCATGAGCAATTTGATGTTCAACAAAGAAATAATGAATTTGTTGGAATTGATTACAACCACCTAACTTCTTGTTCACAACTGTGGGTTGATCACACCAATGACAACTTCACAAAGGCTTTTACATATTTTACATCTCCGGGTCTGCAAGCGTAAGGACATACTATTCAAACTGCAAAATCGCCCGGATACGATCAACTGAGAGACACATGGAGGACATTTCTGCCCAAGAATAAGCCTAGGAATCAAATAAGGAATTTTGAACATCAGTGAGCCCACATGAATAAGGAGGAAGGGTTTGGTATAACTTCGTTTTCTGGTTGATTCATGCACGAATAACCTTCAACAACTATTATTGGTCATATTTAAGGGGATTTCTCATAGGATGGAGTTGGATTCTCTGCAAGACTGCATGTGTTTTGTACCTCTTCCAAAGCACTTCTTTAACATTTTCTGTTTTTGAATGAGATAAATATGATGCTATCAGTCTCTGTTCCCTTACGGGCTTGTGAAGATTGGCCAATCCCATAGTTCCAAGGTTGGAACTGACATAGGAAACCTGCATTGCGCAACATGCAAAGAATAAGATCATATTTATTTCAAATAATAGCCATAGTAATCTGTTGATTCTTTAACCATATAATCTCCTGGTAAATCAACTCAAATCAAACCCTATCAAACTTTCATCTTTACATACCTTAAGACAATTAATAGATGAATTCGGTATCCATTAATGGGTTCTAAACTGGCTGGGTTGGGGTTATATGTAGTGCCCATCAAAATCCCGTAGCGTAGTGATAAATAGAGGTTGCTTGCCTGTTGGGGGCTAGATCAAGAAAGGCTTTAGGACTAGGAGAAAGGCTGCTAGAACCCAGGGGCTTGCTTGATGGCAGGGATTAGAACCGGGCATCACCACTATACACATTGATGAAATACCAAGCACAACATCACATAAGGAGCTCGCAGACGACATCTTTTTGTTCTCCTTCAGATGATGTTGATTTCAGCAGATTCACCATCGATTTGGATTTGGTTGACTCTGGTTGTTTCTTGGCAGCATTTAAAAGAGTCTTGTCATTTGCAAGGGCATCAAGGATCAGGATGAGCCATTATTTATGCTTTGGAACCGTATACAACTTGCAACGAATTGGTAACCACTTCATTAATTGAATGGTTGAGTCTTTTCCAATCGCCTAACAGATAATCTCATGGTGCACAACAATGACAGGTGGGCAAGAGGGGAGTTGATTTCAAAGGGGAACGCCTTACGACGTAATTAGTTGGAATTCAATATTTTCCCATGTAGAGGATCTGAATATTGGGTGGGCAGGGGATCTGGATATTGGGTGTGTAGGTGGGTTTTAGGTCCATATTTCGAATCTGGATCTAATATCACATGTGAATACCCAGCCCAGGGTCTTCTAAAAAAACTAATTTAACCATTATTTTAACCACAAAATTTACAAGCTCAATAGAATGATTTATTTGAGATAAGTTTCATAATAAAAAAATAGCATATTCACAATGCAACAATTGCATGTTCACAATAACATATAAGAAAATAACAATTGTGATTTAGAATCATTGACATGAATTATTTCACAATAAAATACATAATTACAATATGGTGGCTTAGTGCTCTTGCTTGGGTTGTCCGATAGAATTTTCCTCCTTACCAATTAGGAACGTTTATCCAACTTCCTAGCCCATGGAACCTCCACAGGTTCCTTAGCACTCCAAGCCCAAGTCCAACAATAGTTACAATTTACTCAAAAAAGTTTCAATATTCTCCAACCACAACTAGAACTAATATCCTAAGTTGACTTACCTTTGTTTCTTTTCTCCACTCTCCCCACTTTAAACTCCAAATCCCAAAAAATTAAACAAATATCAACCTACTTCTCCTCTCCTTTCTCCTTCCCCTTATGCCTCCTGCCACTCATCCACTTTAACCACTCTCTTCATTTTCCCCTACCACCTCATAACTTCTCTCCCCCATCTATGCCTTATCTAAAATTAAATTTTAGGAGACAACTAGTCAAACTTTGGGAAATGAAATAATAAATAAATAATAATATTTAATCCTAAATTAAATTTGAGAAGATGATTAGTCACACTTTGAGAAATGAAATAATGAATAAATGATAAAGTAATAATAAAAATTTGTATTAGTAAATCTTATCGATTCAAAAATATGTTTAATCAATTTAATATTAATAAGCATATTCAAATATAACATAATAATAAATTTTTTTAAGGTTAATTAAACACTAATCAAGAGTAACCATTAATCGAGATTAAAGATAACCCTAAGCTTAATCATTAATCAATATTAATCATTTATTTAATCATTTAACATTTTAAGACTTGGAATATTGTTAAACGTGCATGGAGAAGACAAAATATAAGATAGAACATTCATTGCATTTATTAGTCACAATAATGTACAATTATACATTTCCTTCTTACCCTTGGTATTCACATACCAAGTGGTCTCTTGGAATTTGGTGATTGTTCACATTCCACACCAACCCTTACTGGATTAGATGACCAACATTCCCCCCCTTAATCCGAAGGGGTTCATACGAGTCCAAGAAGAGAGCTCTAATACAAAAATGCAATAATGCATGACATCAATAAACTGAATGTGCTCTTTGAGATAATGGCATAAGGTGGGAGAACTCAAGCTCTCAGTCAATGATGGTTTAAGTATTACCACCAACACTCAAACACTTAGTGCAGTTCTTGGAACTCTTCCAAATTTGGCAAGAAGTTGAGGTCTTCTACTACAGGAAATGCTCCTTAATGCTTTGAAGAGGGAGACCTTCAACCTAGAAGAAGGGAGGTCTACAACCTATGATGGCTTAAGGAAGGCCACCAACCAAAGGAATTCTTAATGTGATTAGAAGAAATCTTCCAAATATGGCAAGAAGTTGAAGTCTTCTACTAGAGGAATTGATCCTTAATGCTTTGAAGAGGGAGACATTCAACCTAGAAAAAATGGAGGTCTACAACTTGCAATAGTTTAAGGAAGACCACCAACTAAAGGAATGCTTAAGGGATTCTATGTCTCTAGCTACAACTTTGACTCTAGATATTGATGTCTCTAGTTGTAGGCTCAGGCAACAGGTTTAGGTTGTAACTCAAGCTCGCTTGATGTGGCCTTGAAACTTGTAGATGACCATCATTTTCCTCCTGTCAGATACAAGGTGAGATGAAGAAACTCAACTACTTTGAATTCCATTACCAAGAAGTGATCCCATTGCCAAGATATCTTCTTAGTTGTTGAAGTCTATTGCCAAGAAGTGATCCATCTGAGGTGAATATTTATTCTTGCAAGAGTCTTGTTTTTAAAGCATCTGTTTGAAGAATGAGTGTGTTGACCAAAATACTCGCATGGGTGAAGATCAAATTAATGATATTTCATATAGCCAACTTGATCACAATGCTGGCATTTAACAATCTATGGTTGCTTTAGAGGATCAAGATCTAAAATAGGTGAAGATGAAGTGCCATAAAGAAACCCAACACTTTGAAATTTGATGCCCTTTGAGTATTCTGGAGTAGGAAATGATCCCTCCTTATCATATACAAGACATTTCATGTTCTTTTTGTTGACAAGATCTTCCCAAGGTCTGATGATGGGCTTGGGAAATGCAGGCTGAGTTTCAACATCTGCATGCAAATCTTCTCTTAAAATGGGTACTTGATGGGGATCATTCTCAACTTTACTGACTTGATTACTTGATGGAGATCATTCTCAACTTTACTGAATTGATTAATTGATGGGGATCATCCTCAACTTTACTGACTTGACTACTTGATGGTTGCTGATGGGCAACTAGTTCAACCTCAAATAGAGGATTGTTCTGAACAAAAATAAGTTCAGAAGAATATTTTTTGTTGTCACTATAGGTTCCAGTATTATGGAAAATATTAATTGCTTGTCTTTGGATTCATCACCATTGTTTAACAACAAATAATTTGTCACCGCAGAAGCAACTCGCACGAGATTAATTGAATTCCTTTTCGATGGATTAGTAACCTTTAATGAAATCAAATCCATTCGACAAGGGTCGGTGAAAAAATTTATGGTTTCTCACTGCAATGCACTTAGAATAAGAGTACTCAAAAGAGGAAAATTTGAGCTCCTTAGTGGGTAGGTTTCTCAAAATGGTGGCAAATTATTCAATGTACAAACCTTGAATGGCCTTTGCACTCTATTGTGCTTAACAACACTTGCCAACAAACGTGGCCAGAGATTGGAGGAACAACGATATGGGGTGCGAGATGAGGCTAAAGGCCAAGATCTTGTAGAGCACTAACAGGTTATTGACAAGGAAATATGTCTAATATCTTTTTGAGATACAAAGAAATTAATCAAGAAATCCTTCTATCAACTGGAAAGGCACTTGACGACATCCCTAACTAAGAAATCCTTCTATAAACATGGAAGGAAAAGACGTTGGAGGACAACCCTAGCCTACGCAGAATCCCTTGTCAGGCTCCAAGCCTAAGCTATGAGGTCTAGTACATAATGGTTTAACAATATCAGCAAATAATAACTCACAGGTCACAACAAATACTTCACGAATCTACATTTTGTTTTTTTTTAAATGTTGAACACAATGCCGAAGAAGGGAGTGGAATGATAAAAAAAATATATTCGTTCGATGTCAAAGACGTTAGAAAGAGTGTTGATAGTGATTTTGGTGAGAGATATGAGTGTTTTATTAACCAAAATATGGGTATGCAAAGAAATGAAATGGTAAAGTGTGTAGATGTTTCATCCTTTTGATGGAATTTCTAGGAAAAACTAGAACATCCCTATGTTTCAAAACATTCGCAGTTGTTTGGCTTCAATAGTAGACAAGTGTTAGGGTTGACAAAGTCAGAAGGGAAAAAAACCTAATGCATACACACATAATGAGGAAGAAGACTATGCAATTAGTGGTTGAGAAACCCATGGAGAAGGCCACACCTCGTGGCTTTGATACCATGTTAAACAAACATAGAGAAGAAAAAATATAAGATGGAACATTCATTGCATTTATTATTCACAATAATGTACATTTATACATTTCTTTGTGACCCTTGGTCCTCACATACCAAGTGGTCTCTTGGACTTCAGTGACTATTCACCTTCTGCACCAACCCTTAGTGGATTAGGTGTCCAACAAATACTAACGTATTCATGCAAGGTGCAAGTATGTAACTAGCATAAGCATACCTCATACATATAGTAATAATACTTATTCGAATCAAGCACAAAATGTCAATCAACCAATAGGTAGGCTAATAAAATGATTAGGTATGGGTATTACAAATATATTGGGAATTCCACCAGGGAATATTTCCACATGTTCTTCCCTAATTGTGGGTTGTCAGTTTTCCCTCTCACATTTTTAATCACGGTTTAGAATTTTAAATGGTTTTATGCTTCTATATATTGTATTTTTACACAAGACACTAAGTTAGAAGCTTTCATCTCCATCTTAAAAACAATTTAAAATCTTCCACTATCTATTTCAAGCCAACATAGTTTTGGCCCATGTTTCTACATTCATCCAATGTAGATTTTCACCCCTTTTTATACATTTCTCTAGTTCGGCATTTGGCAGTGCTTTTCTTCACTCATTCAACACAATTTTATCCCTTATTCCTACACTACCAACATAGCTTTTGGATTGCTCTTCTATACATGAAGACATATTCTTCTATGGTGTTTTGATCGGAATCAAATATTTTTTTTATTTTGCAAAACCTTGATTTATAAGTGGATTTTAAAGGTAGAAATAGATTCAACATTCTAAAAAACCCTAAGGCACCTAAAATTTTATAGTTTAACAAGTATAACCTAGATTTCCAAAAATTTCAACTAATGTTTTCCAAAAATATGCCCAAAAAATCCTTATTTTACCCAAACTACTCTATTTTTCTATTAAAAAATCTACTAACATAGCTAATATATATATATATATGCGCACTTATCAACAACTTTATTTTTTTTCCTATTTTTTTTTTTATCTTTACTAATATCAAAGCTTTACTAAAGGTCTTTTTTTCCTCGAACCTAAAAAACAAACTCATAGACCACCCAAGAGTGTCATTTAATAAACTATTATCTTACCATATTTAATTAATTTAGTCATAGTGATGACTATGACTTGTCACCAATTTTATGAATTTCCAGCACATAGGCCCTTCTTGAGGGAGCAGGACTATGAGAATTCTCCCTATTTTATTGTATTTAAGCACATGAATGACTATTTAAGCACATGAATGACCCATGAATATAGGAAATATAGGTTTCGCATGTGTAATGGGAAACCATAATTTGACTATTTTGAAGATTCTTTGGTATTCACACGAATATTTGAAGATTGTTTGGAAAAGTCTAGCTTTTTCAGAACGAAAAAGCATCATATAAATTATATTGAGAGAATATAAGTTCCAGATTGTACATATAACAACATTCAGTAGCTGTATGATCCTGATTTTTAGGATGCAAAACTGATGACAAAAATTCCCAAAAAGAGCATCAGACATAAATCAAAACCGTGCATATGCGACACATACTAGATCTATTCAGATAAGAGAAACTTGATTAGAGATACCGTTGGGCATCAATATATCATGACATGATCAAAACATATAGAAGCAAAAGATGATAATAAGGAAAAGACATAGAAAAGGTCAGCAGCCAGGAATGGAGAAATCCTGGATGAGTTAGGAATTCTCGTCGAGTGTAACCTTTATGGACCAGGACCTTGTCTCGAGAAGCAAACCCTCCTTTGACAGAGAATTCACTTGCTGATTTTGATCCCAGCAGATGTGCTGTATTGAGCTGTCTTTCATGAGACCCCAGTAAAACATGATCCTGTCCAACCAGCCTACTAGGTGGGGGCATCTGATGTGGCTAGAGCTCATGACATGATCGATCACAGATTTTGAATCACCAAAGATAGAGATAGACTGGATATCAAAAAATGTGCAAAAAGCAAGAAGACCTGCAAGGGCTCGCACCTCCACCAAGCTATTTGAGCCCATCCCTCCATTCCATGAAATAAAGTATTGCATATTCTTGTCCATAATGATGTGAACCCCACATCCACAAATTTTTTGTTGTTTTTCATCGTCAAAAAACGCCCTTGGAGTCTCTAAGCGAAAGCATATATCCTCAGTTTTGTAGCCTTTATGCATTTTGGGATGATTTTTTGGAATAACATCATAGACCGAGATGATATGCTGCAAGATAGACATGAGAGGGGACTTTGAATCCTTGAAAATCTTGTTGTTCCACCATTTCCAAGCGCACCATAGAACAATAATAATCATAGGTCTCCATGATTCTTTTTGCGCGCTCCACCACTCAAACGCTGCCTGTGTGGAAATAAAAGCAATGAGAGGGAAACCAAATAGATTTTCCAATACTTGCCAGATTTGCTGCATAGATTGACATTGGAAAAACATGTGAAAGTTGGATTCTTCGTGAGAGTCACACATTGCACATCTACTCGGCCCATGCAAGTTCCTCTTTCTCAAATTCTCCCATGTCAGATTTTTGTTGTAGAACACAAGCCACAAGAAAAAAATTGATTTCGGAGGGCATCCTGACTTCCACAAGAGCAGAGGAAAAATCGGACTGCAGCAAAGGGCCTTAGGAATAATCAGATTAGAGTAGATGTATTTTACTTGAACAACCAATTTTGCATTAGGAACTAACCATATCAGATAGTCTGTAGTCCTAGAACGATGAAAACCACAACCTTTCAGATATAAGATAAGGAGTTCCATAAGCCAGCCAGAGGAGCTGGCATGTCGAGATCATAGTCCTCCTTCCATAGGGGGATAGGACCGTGCTAGGTAGAGATGAGCTTATCCCAGGTAAAAATACCAATTCTGTGGAAGAAACAAAGAAGCTGCTCAGGAAAGGAGATGCCCTCCCGGCCTTCTACAAAGGGATCGATTCCAATAAGAATTATGTTGCCTGTTTGGAATTTCCACTTTAAGTTCTTTAGAAAATATTGCTCAATTTTTCGAAAACTGAGCCAAATGGCCGAACCATATTTTGTACCAGTCCTACCTTTTATGTACCAGAATTCTATATCCCTTCCTTTCATATATTTCTTCTTAATAGTGTTGCTCCACGGCCCATCCCCGAAGATCCCCCTCCACAAAGACTTGCATAGAAGAGCTTTGCCAAAGATCCTCAAATCCAGTAATCCCCAGCCTCCTAAGCTCTTTGGCAAGGCAATCTTTTCCATCCTCGATAGGTGGTATTTTTTCTGGTGAGATTTACAACCCCATATAAAATTTGCAAAGATCTTATTCATTTTGTGAATTATACTTGCAGGAAGGAAAAAAATATGAGCCCAGTAAACAACCAGCTGCGTCAAGACAACTTGAGTCAAAATAATTCTACCCGCCAAGGAAAGGCATTTGAATTCCCAAGCAGAGATCTTTTTGAAGTACCTATCAATCAACCATTGCCAGTCCGCACTAGAGTAACTGTTTGCCTTTAATTGGAATCCCATATACTTTACACCATCCTTGATTGACCTCGATTCTATACCAAATAACTGAGAGATCCATTTAACCAATTCCTTGTTGGTGTCGTTGTGGTAAAGAATTGACTTAGCTTTGTTTATATATAAACTAGTTGCACTTTTGATCCAGATTTAAACAGGAACGCAACAAATTACAGAGATAACCATAGACACAAATATACAGCGGAAATAATACTTCATTTCATTAATGGAAAATACTAAAACATGCTTACAATCAGAAATGGAAATAAACTAGCTAGGGCGATGGTAGCTTATCTCTGAGAAGAGATGTGATGGCTACATGCCTCTGAACTGTGTTACAATGAGGCTCGAAGGCCTATTTATTGTGGAGAAACAATGAAAAACCCTTAACATTCCAAAACCTAACCCTAGGAGATGAAACGCCAAACTGTGGGCCCCGTTTGGGGGTAAGTTGGTACATCAACTTCCCGGGGTCGTAACTTTAGCATATGATCTCCGTTTGACGCATACAATAGCTCATAGAAAGATCTATTCGAGCACTATCATTGTTGGAACGGGCAAACGAGTCCATGTTCCATTGACCCGTGTTGCCCCTGGATTCCCAAAAAACGTCGTTTAGGGCCTCAAAACGGCTCCGGAAGTTCAGGACCCGAAAAACTGCTAAAAATAGTAAGTTGTGCTACAATTAAGGAAACTGAAAATGCTGAGAAAGACAATGGTGGGGGTCCAGGTGGACTTGGCAGGTGGCCACCAATATCCACCTGGATCAATAACTAACATTGTATGTAACATAACCATAACTATAGTTTGGTCTTACCACTTACCCATTACCTATATTCTCGATCACAACTGTTCCATCACCGTCTAGGGCATTGGGTGTATCTTCTACGTGGATTGGTATTTGTTGAACTCAGCCTTGAGAATGGGTCAACTTCTTCGGTTACTAAGATGGATGAAGAACTCATTGAATTCTCAAAGGACCCTATGACTTCGCATCCATCTAGACTGTGCCTCCACAACGGACATCAGCTATGGATTTATCAGCAAAAGAAGGAAATTTGACTCCTCAAGTAGGAATATCTAGGATTTCCCCATAATATGCTCCTTATTCTCCCAACCTTCCAGATTTCGACTCCTTCCTATCGGTCAGACATGTTGCTATGGGATACCCTATCTTATGCATCGTTGTTGACCCTACTTTCTTCTCCCACTTGGACTACACTTTTCCCCTCCTCGCTTCATTTTCAGGAAACCTACCTTGCTCCTGCCCCCTTTGTCACACTCCTCTCCACATAACTCATCCCTTTCTTGTCCATGCATTCCCTTAGTTGTTATTACGACAACGCTAACTGACCTAGGCCCCTCTAGGGTTTTCTCCTCATCAAATATTGACCCCTTATTTCCATCTCGTAACTTACTCCACTCCCCACTAATCACAACATCTCTCCCCTCTGGATACTTTGAAGGAGTTATGATCCCTCATCCTAATGGTCCCATTGATGTTCCCAGGCATAGTACTTCATCTGATGCCCCATCCGTCGAAGTAGTCAATATGAAAGCAGGGATCCGTAAGAGGGGTGCAATAAAATCCAAATCTATCAAACCCAGTAACAAGGGGAGCCAACTGATTCTCGGAGAAGGCCTTAAAATGGTAGATGGCATCAACATCATGAACAAGGTTTTGGTTGGAAGGGTGTGTGGTAGGAATTACTCTACCCTCATCTGTGGAAGTGGATCAAGGAGATTTGGAGCCAGATCTTGGAGGATCTTCCATCCATTGTTACGATGTTGAAGGGTTGGTTCACCCTACAATTCCACATGCCAGAACAAGCCAAAGCAACCAGATTGGGTCCTTTCAAAGTTTTGTCATATCGAATGGGCACCGATATTTCTCAAGATATGGAGCCCTCTTTTTTATCCTAATCAGGAATAGCTAGGTGTTGGACCAATTTGGGGCAAACATCTTGGATTACCCCTTCATCTCTGGTCACATGATATCTTCAAATGGATTGAAAACTCTTTGGGGACATACCTCGACCACGAAAATCCTTCCTACAGATAGGGAAGATGGCTTTCACCCATATATTGGTCCATCTCGACACCCATGAAGGGACGGAGGAAGATACGAATATCTTGTGGAGAAATAATACAAGAGCGCAATTGTTGGATTACAAAGGAGTACCCTTCCAGAGTAGGTGATTCCACAAAGTTGGTCATCTCTAGAAATATTTACCACTACTCTCCAAATTAAATCCTCCTTTGTTGACCTCAGAAGATATCACTAAAAAGGTTGTGTTACCTCCTCGAAAGAATCAACAAGTGAAGAAGTCAGGGCAAAGTAATTCAAAATATCCTGCACCCAATCTATGAAAATCGGCTACAACCACACAATCAACTCAATCACCTTCTCCAAGGGTCACTAGAGTACGCTCAGCTACCTCAGGTAGTATTTCCACCACCCCTCTCTCTTTTCCTTTTGTATCGAGTGATACATCTACATCATATCAGCCTTACATGATGTAGGTAAATGTATTTGGTTTTCATCTCTCTCTGATTATTTTTCCCTCTATCTCTTCCCCTGATGTATTCTCCCTACCCCCTCCTTCCATCCCAGCATTCTTTCCTTATTCTTTATCTGCTATGGATATTTCCTCTGATTCTATTTTCGGTCACCAATATAATCTGTGATCCCAAAACAAAACATCTGTATCTCTCGAGTATGGACTGGGCACAACCTCTCATCTAATTACCCCAAGACCTACCCGCAGAAGACACTCCAATATGTCCAAGGCCATCCACAAGGTTGGAATTGATGTTGTTGAAGGTAGACATCTATCTATTGTAGGGGTTATTAGAGAAAAACATTCCCCCTCGTTGCACCCTCATGAAGTGGCTCTCCTTCAATTGTCATAGGTTGGCTAGTCCTGCCAAATGACTAGCCCTCAAGGGACTCCTAGAAATTCAGAACGTAGATGTGATCTTACTATAGGAGACACTTGGTGATTATGAAAATATTACCCATGCACTCTCCGTTATCCTTCCTGGTTGGAGACTTCATGCACTTAGTGCCTAAGGTCGATTTGGGGGCATTGTGATTGGCATTAATCCTAGGGAATTAAGGCTATTAAACATTTGGGGTAGGGAGGGTATACTGGTTGCAGTTTGTTTTTTTGAACATCTTGGGTTAGAACTTCGATTCGTGAATATTTATGGCCCCTATCATAATCGATTGGAATTTTGGGAGATTGTGTTGAAATCATTGTTTATGCAAGCTGATAACATCATTATGGGAGGTGATCTAAAATTTTCCATTGATCTAGAGGAATCTTGGGGTTCACATGCACAATTCGACTCCATCACTACCTTGATTGGCCCCTTGATGGAGCAACACCACTTCATCAATATCTCGATGCCTCGCCACCGACCTCATGCTAACTAGGAGGTTGGATAGATTCCTTCTTAAAGAATCTCTTATGGACAAATAAACCCATTACAAGTAATGATATGGCTCTAATGGTATCTCTAATCACTCCCCAATATATTTAGAAATTGTTGGCCCTCTTCCTAAGCCTAGATCCCCTTTCAAATTCAATTTGATATGGATTCATGATGAAACTTATATCAAGCTTGTCAAGGATACCTGACTTGTTTAAAATCCATCGCCTAATCTATTTTCTTTAGTCTCCTTTGTTAATAAACTCATGTGTCTCAAAAAGAAAATGATTGAATGGGCCAAAGTCAAATGAACACAATATGATAATGACCTGATAACCATTGAAGAGGAATTAGCTAGGCTTTCTAATCCCAGGAGTGGAGGTTTCTCATCTATTGACTCTAAATATTGGGTCATCAAGCTGGAAGCGGATAGATTTAGGATCCTTAAGGAACGAGAAGATACCTGGAGGCTCAGGAGTTGAGCCACATGGTTACAAGATGGTGATGACAAAACCAGATTTTTCCAACAATATGCCAAGGGGTTCAAGGCCATCAATACCATTTGGTCTATTTCAAATGAGGATGGTCTACTTGTTACTTCTTTCCATTATATAGCATAATAATTAGGCATATCCTAATTCAGCTGAATTTTCAGAGCACCACAGGAAGCCACCAAGGCTGAAATCATCAAAATTGGTCGCTTATTCCCTTGCTTTATTGATGAAGAAGCAGCTGAGGATCTGAAAAAACCTATATTGATGGGGGAATTAGAATATGTGCTCAAATGGTTCAAAAAGGATAAGAGCTTGAGCCCGAATGGTTGTCTAGTTAAATTTTATTTAACTTTATTTCAATTACTTGGACAATATCTTCTTCGTACAATGGAAGAATCCAAGATGTTTGGCCACATGTATGATGCCTTTAACTCTACCTTCATTTCCCTTATTCCCAAATCTTATCTACCCCAATCCTTCAATGACTACAGACCCATATCTCTTTGAAACTGCATCTATAAGATTATTTCCAGAATCATTTCCATTCGCCTTAATCCTATGCTCTCCCACCATATATCACCGAAACAATTTTATTTTCTGGACAATCGATAGATCCATGATGCAATTGGCATTGCACAGGAAGGGCTTCACTCCATACATATCAACATTAAGGGCATGATTCTCAAAATCAACTTATCAAATTCCTTTAACAGAACCATATGTTCATACATTCGGATGCTCCTAACTCACCTAGGTTTCCCTATCACTATAATCAACTGGACCGTGTGTTGTATATCTACTATGTCATACAATGTTCTCATCAATGGTTCGACATCAAATTTCTTCCATACTAAGTGTGGGCTCAAGCAAGGATGCCCCTTATATCCCCTACTCTTCTTATTGGTAATGGAAGGACTGAGTAAGCTACTAGCTGATGAAAAAAACAAAGGAAGATTGAAGGGCATAAAAATTGCATAAAAGTGTATACTATCTCCTCTCATATTCGTCGATGATGTTCTAATTTTCTTAAAAGGGTATATCAGCGACCCTTCGGTCTTCAATTCATTGCTCAAATTATTTTTCAAAGCGACTAGGATGTGCTGCAATCATCCAAAATCCACCTTATCAGCATTGGGATGCTCTCAACATGAACTACAATATGCCATTTAGAGATTTCCTTTTACTACCATAGCCTTTGAAGATGACCTCATGTATCTTGATATTTTACTCAAGCCCAATAAATACAAAACCATTGATTGTTCATGGTTGGTGGCCAAAATTCAAAATAGACTGAACACTTGGAAACATAGCTGGATTTCTAGGGTTGGTCGCCTAGTTCTCATCAAATTTGTCTTAGAAGTTATTCTGGCATATTGGATGTCACTTTCTTGGATACCCAAGAGAATACTCTCCAGAATACAACAAAAATGTTGTAGATTTCTTTGGAAAGGATCAAAAGATGGACACACATTTGTCGGGGCTCGATGGTATCTTATAGCAAAACCCAAGAAATGGGATGGATGGGGTTTAAAGTACCTCCCAAGATTTTCCAAAGCACTTGCTGCTAAATTCAGTTGGAAAATTCTTATTGAATATAATCTAAGGACCAAGGTGGTTATCAGAAAATACATCAGCGCCCTTTGCCCCATTGAATCGATTAGGAGACTGACTCGGAATAGTTTAAATATCTCTATTATGCGGTGTGCCATTATCAACTCTATAGAGCACATTAGAAATGGTCTGGCCTGGAGGATCGTATCAGGAAGTCAAGTTCGTTTAGGGATGAACCCTGGCTGGAAGCAGAAATATACATATATTATCTCCATATCTCATTCATTTCTTGGAACAAGATGGCATCACTATTATTAATCATATTGTTGACCCTACAAATACCTCTATATTCTCTCAATCTTGGAAATCGGCACATGACCTCCACATTCCTATAAAATGGCATCAGGAAGGGTCAAACTACATAGGAGCACTAGTAGAATCACATGTAACAATTTTGGATAGAGATAATAAATTTATTTAGGCTTGCTCACAACACAGTATATATTCCCCAAAGGATGAATACCCTATCATTTATGCAAAACATCCTCCCCCTAATGTGGTATGGTGGTGGTGCCCTCTCTGGAAATTAAAATGCCCTCCAAAGGCCAAGCTATTTATGTGGTGTATATTGCGCAACAAGACACCCATAGGTGACAATCTATAGAATTGATCTCTACATGGCCCCTCATGGTGTGTCCTTTACAGAAATGTGGAAGAAATCATTGATCATATTTTTTTACACTATCCCTCTACTTCTTGCATAATATGCTTAATCTCCAAAATACAAATTTAACATGGACTGGACAAAATGTCACATCACCTTGGGAAGCATGGTGGAATCTAGCTACCCCCACCAAGCTTCAGAATCTCTCTCCTTTGATTTGTTGGGGTATTTGGATTTGCAAGAATATGCTAATATTCCATGAGAAAAATCCCAGCTGGAACATTATCTCTACACATATCTCCACCTTATATCACATGATACCTGAGGATGCACCCAAGCAACCACACAAAACTATCATATCATAGACCATCGACAAATCTTATCCTTGGGCATTTTTTGACGGATTTGCACAAAATGATGGATTTGGAGGTGCTGCCATTTTATATCTACAAGAGGATCACTACTTCAAATTAAAAATTGGACTTGGAGAAGGCACTAATAACTTTGTTGAACTATCCAGCCTAAAACACCTTCTCACTTTCTCACTTGAAAAGGGATGCAGTCACATTCATACATTTGGAGATAATCTTATCATCAATTGATTCAAACATCAATATTTATGTCACATGCACACACTCTGGAAACTATTGGAGGAAGTTTTATATTAAAATCTCAATTTGACATCATGTCATGTCATCATATTTACAAGGAGAGGAATCACCTTTCCAATCTACTTTCCAAGGAGGCAGTGCACCAGCCATACAACCAATGGATGATACAGGAATAGAATGGACATGATTTCTATCAGTATTTTCATAGACCTTTCAACGATCAGCACCCACAGCAGAATGATTAGTCCTGATTATGCGATGGATATGGATTATGATAACGTTTTTTGCTTATTACAGACATATGTATTTAGATTATTATTTTGTATATTTATGAGATAGATTACAATAATGTAACAAGCTTTATTTATAGTATGTGGCTTGCCACCATTTTTTGATATATGCTTTTTATAAAGCATCTACAAGTAATTTTCAAAAATACTAATGAAGTTATGATTTTTCCTTGGGAAAAAAAACCATAACTATAGTTCATAACATAACTTTATTAAATATAACAATATATATTTTAAAACAATTATAAAAGTTATAATATCACATAGCTATATATATATATAATATATATATATATATTATATATATATATATATATATATATATATATATATATATATATATATATATATATAACATATAATATAACATAACATAACATAGATCTATAACATTATTATTTCATAACAATAAATTATTTTAAACATTAATTATTTATACATACATATTATATATATATATATATATATATATATATATATAATATATATATATATATATATAAAACATGACTATAAATAACTATAAATTAGTTATAACATAATATAGAGTAACATGTACAACATAACTATAACATTTAATCTAGCATATATATTATATATATATATATATATATAATTTGCTAGATTAAATGTTATAGTTATGTTGTACATGTTACTCTATATTATGTTATACCTAATTTATAGTTATTTATAGTCATGTTATATATATATATTACAGTTTCCATAATGCATCATTGATAAATACAGTAAATTTATCATGAAAAATGCATTTAAAGTGAATTAAAACATTTTGACTATTTTCTAATTTGTACCATATTGTTCCATTATCTAATGTGTTGTACAGGCAACATTGCCTTTTTGTACTTGTTATGTGTCAAATTCAAACATTATAATAATTTAAAGTCTATTGGACCATTTGGTTGGCATAAAATTTTATTAGTTTTGCAAATAGGTTTATTTCAATTTTTTACATATATATTTACTTATTTATGTCTTATGAATAAAATGCATTATTTAGAAATGAGAAAAAGTGTGAAGGTAGATTTGATCACTTCTTTCGATTGTGTTTATATGGAACTCAATACTTTGGTTGATAAATTATCAAAAAATGGACTCGAAAGTTTAGGATTTCAGGCTAAATTATTCTACTTGAATTTAAAACTGGTCTTCTTGTCAAAATTCTTTCTAAATCAACATTTTTTTCTTGGATTAGTTTATATGTATTATATGTAATAGTTTAGTCAACCATTTCTCTTGGATTAGTTTATATGTATTATATGTAATATGCATAAGCATCTCTTATATGTGCACCAATCACAGGTCATTGAAGTGCGAGGGGATCTGATATACCTGGCTGGACTCGTGATAGATCACGTAACTCACCCAAAGTGCATGTTCCACTCATAGATCCTTCCTCCAACTCCAATCAGAATGTCAGAGGCAGTGTTTTTGTCTCTATTGATAACCATGCTACCTCCAATGGACCCTCTTCACTTGATTCAATTACACCTCCTGCATTTTTAAATCCTCTTTAAACTTTATGTGTTTATGTCTTGAAATTGTCTTTAATTTTTAAAGCATCTTCAACTAGTGCATTTGAATTTAATGTATGTGTTTTAATGCTTCTAGTTTGTTAAACGTATATGTTAAATTATGTTTATGATTTGCAAACCCTCAATAGGGTGAAGTTTAGGATCATAGCGTAACATTGATCCCTCCATGGGATAATGCTACAACTCAAATCACATTGGAGGATGTAACAGTTTAGTAGACGTCAATCAAACGAGAGTTGCATAACATCCCTGCCAGTTCACCTACTAGTTGTAGTTTTTCTTTGATGTTGGAAAGCATCAATAGGTTGATCGATATGTACTAGAGGTCGGACCCACAAAGACGCCTCCTACAGTTCATATAGAGGATTAGGAGGCATGAGCTTAGAGGCCCACATACTTGGGAGGTGGTGAAAGAGGCCACCAAGAACATTGATGTTCATGGGGAGTTGTTTGAAATCCCTATGGATCACTTCATTATACATAAAAGTTTGATTCCACTCAAATATTTTAATAATGTTCATGCAACCCCTTTTGTATATGATTGATTCATTAGAGCTTAGGTCCAGTTCCGCCACCATGACTAGGTCGTTTCTTATTTTTCCAAGCATATATATGCATATTTTGTGTTACATATGAGGTTGGATTACACTGATACCAGATCTCATTATTATGGAGTCAATTTTGGATGTACATATGATTGCGAGGGGGATTTGAGGGACCCTGGGCATGTACCACCACCTCCAAGATTGTTGCCACTACCATCTCGGAGCATAGTATTACTGACAGAGCTAGAGGAATTATCATGCCTTGGTTTTGAGGCCAAGGATACCATTGCAGATAGTATGTAGACATCATTGGTCAGTCTGTGTGTTGAATTGCATGGAGAGATTAGCAACTGCCACCATTTCCTTGTGACTCGTCGTATCCTTTATATAATGATTCATTTCTCGTGAATTTATCTGCTGACCAACTTTTGTCATATGCGTGTATGTATCTGGATGTCATCCATGATACTTGGAGAGTGAACGACCACGTGACATAGACTAGGAACACACACATATATATACATAATTTTTTACTATTATTGTCAAATTATGCATAATTATTAATATTAATTTTTAGTTTGTTTTAGATTTCATTTATATTAATAAATTCATGACAACATTTAGACACATCTTAGCTACATGGATGAGCTTATGAGGTCATCCAATGGGGAATATGATCAACTAGGCCATCCTCCACTAGAGTATGTTTCCATGGATTCTCCTCCACCTCCACTTGGACCCGCAGTTGAGGTAAATGTTTTTATTCCTAAGATTTCAACATTTTCTTTTTTTAAGTTACACATATGTTAATTAATTCGTAGACTAATTATAATTTTTCCTTTTTGTTGTGTACACAAGCCCATATACAGAGTGATTTGGATGTCACAATTATGTGGACGCATGAGTGGGATGTTGGGTATAGAGGCATTGACGATGCGGGTCCATCGAAGGAGGCCTCAATCATTGAGCCATGGGCAGGGTAGCACCAAACCTAGATTTATCAGACCCCCATCCTATTTGACTTTCATTTGGACTCGAATGAGGTTAGTAGATTCATATATGTAGTTAAAAATGTGGTTCATAATCATTTATTTCCATATTGTTTATTTTGTACAAATAACGATCTAGTTAGTTTGAATTTGAATGTGTTATATTACAATACCAGCTTATGGGCACCTACTTTACGCAGTGAAACTTGCATAGGAGTTCTAGTGGTACTTAAAGTGGATATTTTATATATTTTCAAACCCATTTAATAGGGCACATTCACATGCGATACATACTTTGTATATTTTCATGCATGGGCAATTTATGGAATTACATGACTATTATTTTAGTTTATGGATGTTCATATGATATTTGACACTTGTATATATTTTCATATGGATAGTTTATTGATACATTATTTTAGTTTATGGATTTGTATTAATCTTGTTTATGAATGCTCATTAGTTTTTGAAGTTTATGGATCTGTTAAAATTATTTTTCTTGCTTGAACAAATTCTATATTTACTATAAATTTCATTAAAAATATAAAAATTTTGATTTCTAGTTTCATAAACTAACAAAATAAGTACAATCTTAATTTATGATGCAAGTCACTTTGATACTTTAAATGAACTAAAATATATGATGGTTGAATTAAAAAAAAAAAAAAAAAATAGGATTGAAATAAGTTTTATATTTAATTTAAAATATGTCTAATAAACAACAAATAAGTTTTATTAATTTTTATTTATTTTGAGGTCATTCCTTGAGAGCTTGGTCATAAGACAATATAATTACAATATTTCTATGATGCAAGTCACTTTGATACTTAAAATGAACTAAAATATATGATGTTTGAATTAAAAACACAAATAGGATTAAAATAAGTTTTAAATTTAATTTTAAAAGATGTGGTAAACAAAAATAATTTTTTATTCAATTTTATTTATTTTGAAGCCATCTACTTGAGAGCTTAGTCATAATATGATATAAGTACAATATTATTATTATGTAAGTCACTTTTATACTTAAAATAAGCACAAATATATGGTGGTTGAATTAAAAAACACAAATAGGATTGAAATAAGTTTTAAATTCAATTTTAAAAGATGTATGGTAAACAGCTAAGTTTTATTCAAAAAAAAAAAAATTGAGGTCATCTACTTGAGAGCTTAGTCATAATATGATATAAGTACAATCTTACTATGATGCAAGTCACTTTGATACTTAAAATGAGCTAAAATATATGATGGTTGAATTAAAAAAAAACAAATAGGATTGAAATAAGTTTTAAATTCAATTTTAAAAGATGTATGGTAAACCACAAATAAGTTTTATTCAATTTTATTTATTTTTAGGTCATCTACTTGAGAGCTTAGTCATAATATGATATAAGTACAATCTTACTATGATGCAAGTCACTTTGATACTTAAAATAAACTAAAATATATCATGTATCAATTTAATAATAGTATAGAAATAATTACAAACATGCTTCATATTGGCTCAAGTAGAAAGTATCTTTTAGTGCAACCAACATGTATGTTATTACAATTCAACTTTAAAAATAAATTAGTTGAATTCTAAATTCATCCATATTATAATAAAAAAATTATATATGAAAATTTGTGTGGCCCACCCATATACCATTGCATTTAGGTATTTCAATCAATTTCTTATCTCAAGGTCCAATTTAAAAGCAGAAGTAGGATTGAAATAAGTTTGATTCAATTTTAAAAGATGTCATTTAAACAAAAAATACAATTTATTCAATATTCTCTTTTGAGATTTTCTACAAGAGCTTAGTCATAACATGATATAAGTCAATTGTATTGAAATTTAATATAGGTCAAAAAACAATATATGACAACATTTTTATAATTTTATATAATGTTATCAACTTTATTAAATTTACTTAGCTATCCAAGTATTTCAATCAATTATTTATGATTGAAATAAGTTTTTACTCAATTTTAAAAAACTAAAATATGGTTCAAATAAATTTTATTCAATTTTAAAAAACTAAAATACGATTGAAATATGTTCTATTCAATTTTAAAATATGTGGAGATGTAAAAGTTACAAATAATTTGTATTCGATTTTATTGCATTTGAGGTTATCTACAGGAGCTTAGTCATAATGCATGTCGTCAATAATATTTTTGTGCTTACACTGAAATCAATGCACAATATTAGCCTAATTACCTTGAAAATAATGTACACACTACATCTAGTTACATCAATTAGGAATCAACATCTTCACTAAAATCAATGCATCTAATGAAATCAATCAAATAGGATGAGAAATAAACATCTACATTGAAATCAATGCCTTTGATGCAAATAATCAAATAAGATTATAAATCAACATCTACACTAAAATCAATGCATCTAATGCGCAATCAAATAGGAATAAAAATAAAACTCTACATTGAAATCAATGCATCTAGTGCTAGCAATCAAATAGGATTGGGAATCAACATCTACATTGAAATCAAAGCAAGCTCAATCAAACAGAATTAAAAATTGACATCTCTAATGAAATCAATGCATCTAATGCAAGCAATGAAATAGAATTAGAAATCCACATATTCACATAAATCAATGCATCTAGTGCAAGAAATCAAATAGGATTAGAAATCACCATTTATACATTGAAATAAATGCATCTAGTGCAATCAATTTTATTCCCTTTCTCTCCCCCCTCCATCTATATCTATATATCCCTCCATATCTCCTTCTTTGTCTCTCTATCTCACCCCCCCAAAAAATCGCATGCTCTCTCTCTCTTCATATATGTCTATCTCTCCCTCCCTCCCTATCTCTATCTCTCCCTTCTTCCCTCTCTCCCCCATCCATCTACATATTTATCTCCCTTTGTCTACCCTTCTTCATCTCTCTATATCACCCCTCAAACATACACTTTTTTCTCCATATCTATCTATATCTTCCTCCCTCTCCATCTCTCTTCCCCTCCTCTCTCTCTCTCTCTTCCCTCCTACTCTCCTCTCTCCCTCTCTCTGCATCTCCCTAGTCACTCCCTCTTTCTCTCTCCACCATTCTCTCTCAATATGTATTTCTTCTTACCTCCCTCCCTCTCCCCCTCCAGCTCCATCTCTCTCTCCCTCCCTCCAAATTCCTCTCTTTCTTCCTTCATTTCTCTCCCTCTCTCCAACCTCCCTCTATCTCTCCCCCTCATCTCTCTCTCTCTCTCTCTTCATCCTCCAACTCTATCACTATCTCCCTCCCTCTCTCATTATCTCTCCCCCTTATCTCCTTCTTTATCTTTATATCCTACCCCCAAACATACACACATTCTCTTCATTTCTCCCTTGTCACCCCCTCTCTCTCTCCACCTTTCTCTCTCTCTCTATGTCTTTCTTCTTCCCTCCATATCTTTTCCTCCAACTCCATCTCTTAAGCTCCCTCTCTTTCTCCTCCACACCTAGACTCCTCTCGATCTCTCCATATTTATGTCCCCCTATCTCTCTCTTACCCTTCTCTCCCTCTCCCTCTCTTCTTCTTTTCTCTTTCTTCACTTCTCTTCTCTCTCCCTCACTTTATCGCTATCTCTCCCTTGTCACTCCCTCTATATGTCGCCACCTCTACCACTCTAGGTATTTGTTCTTCCCTCCCATATATATTTGGAGCTATATACATCTTAATATATTAATATATATTATAATACAAACATGTTTATATTATATTAAAGTTAAAATTATATTAATCCAAAAATAATACATTTAATAATATTAGCATTAAAATATATTAATATTAATATCGGATTTCGTAATTTAATTTATTATTAATAATAATATTTTAATATTAATATTAGATTTAATAACATGGTTTCTACATGACATGATAACAAAAATTATAATAAAATTTAGAATTTTAATGTGGTAAAAACTTTTGTGGGAGGTAAATTTATGATCAATTCAAATTCAAGGTACATGATAAGGTATATATTTGGACATAGATAGACATACTTACACATTGCCTCCATATTGGGCTGTAGGATATGCTTCTCAGCTCAATAACATAAAATTTTCTAATGTTGTTCATAACCTAGACCTAGTTGAAATTTCGTTTTTAGTAAAATAATGTCATATGAACTTGATTAAATTATTAATGGATTAAATTTTACATATTTATTGATTCTAAAATCTAAATTATGGGATTCACAATTTTACAAGTAAATTTTTAAAGTGTTACAAACATTAAGTTGGTCGTTGTATAGTGGGAAATTTACAAATAACAATAAATATCAATGTTGTGGAGTGGACCAAGGGTCCAACCTTTTATAAAATCCTTAATATAAACCAAAAAAAAATATACCATATGGATTATCCATACAATAAGGTAAACATATTTAATAAAAGTGTTTGGTTGTTTGTAATAAGAAAATAACGCAATACAAAGATGATGCAATAATCTTGAAAGTGATATTGTTATATAGGCTATAAGTAAGGATTATGGCCTAATGTTTATATATAAATTTATGTATGATACAATTTATGGAAGAATCATCGTATTGATAAATCTTGGGGTAAAATTTTATAAAAAAGAAATGGTCTATATAGTTGGTGTATGAACAAATAAGATTCAACTATTGAACCATAGACTGATAACTGTTAAAATGGATATTTAGTAAATAGTTGTTCACTATTTAAAACAAAATAAATAAATAAATATGCTGGTATAATGAGGGATTTTACAAGTGGTATCAGAGTTGTAGTTACAGCATTAGGCCTCCTTTGGATCCTTAAATTGAACTAGTTATACTTGTCATGAACAAATTTCACAAAAGAACTAAAGAGTTGAAATATGATGGAATAATTGAATGGACAAACTTCAATAGGATCACTATGGGTTGTTGTAGAACATGACATGGAATTACAAATGGTTGGTGGTGGAACCAGTAATGTAGAAAGAAAATATTTTGAATTGTTGCAAGTGATAAGGAATCTAAAAACTAATTTAGATTATATTAAAATAAATCAGGAAAGGTTGGTCAAAAATCGAGAGGAGCAAGAAGAGATAAATGGATACCTGTTAAGGAAATTGGAAAATGAGAAAGTTAGTAAAAATACGCAGGAAAATATCTAGGAGTAATTCTATTAACACCACAAGAAGAACCAACTCAACAAATTCTAATGACAGTCAAACAAATGAGTCTAGTGATTAAGAAGAGCATAAATAAAATAGAAACACTTATTTACCTAAGAAAAGTATATCGTCCTCTCAGCTACTGTTGGGGCCTTCATTTAAATTTTGGAAAGGTTTTGACCCATTTTGACTGACCAAGGGATGAGAAGGAAATGGGTGCAAGCAATGATTGGCTGGAAGAACAAGCAGTTGCACAAGAGCTATGGCAAGTTGGCAGTAGGAGGCAAAGGTAGCCAAGGGGGCAAGAAGGTGTAGAAGCAGTCGATGGGAATAACTAGTTGTCCAAGTAACAAAGAAGGGATATAAAAAGAGAAGACCAAGAAAGGAGCGAGGTTAGATTGGGCAAGGTTAAGGGAAGGTGACAAGGAGTCTTATTGTAGCCGATGGAAGGGAAGATCACAGGAGCCGAGAAGACATGGTCTATGAAGTTGTACAATACCCACAGAATTGACTTGAGTATTTTATGTAGTTGTTTACAGCAGAATCTGAGTGATGTTGTAATAGTTAACTGTTATGATTAATACAAATATTTGCTAAGATCAATTGCGGTTTAGTATGCATCTGACCCTTTGTATGGCGGATATTTAAACTTTGTTTAAATGACTTAACAATTGCATGTAATCAGTAGTTCATGTAATATCATAAGGATGTATTCATGTATTTGATTGATTTCAACTCGGCTAAGCATTTCATGACTCCATTCTGAACCCTTCTCTCTTTTGGTCGCGGCATGCCTCAAGTGAGACTCCTTACCCTTTGGGGTAAGGTGAAAATGCCGATGTTGTCCTAGACTATAGTGGATCACTGTTGGCCTCCTGTGCCTGAACCCAGGGTCTTCCCCTTAATGACTCTCACGAGCCAACAAATGGTTCTGTTGTCGAGACCTGAATGTACGAGAACTGGTTCAAAGTATGGTGTCAGGGATATTTAAAAGAGAGATCAATGATTGGTGGAACCATACAGTAGATCAGTTTGTAGCAGAGTAGGCTACTAGTAGAAGTCAACCAATCAACAAGGTAAGTGAGGGAATTTTATATGTTGACGACACTAATGATTAGTATGAAATTTTCTGGTGTAAGTTCCCGGAGGATCTATACAATTGGTTAAGAAGGCTGAAGAGGCAGAGTTAGCCAAGTCGATTGGCAATAGCTTGCCAAAGCTGGACCCTGTCGGATGTCGCCCTGTTGCAATAGTTGGATAATGATCTTACTAGAGCAGTCGACTTTTGGGTAAGGGCTACGGTGGAAGGATATGTAGTTGAGTTTTCCGAAGAGAGTTATCAGTCTTTCTCAAAAGTAGAATTTGTGTTCAGTTCGGGATTGAGAGGTGAGTTGATGAGGGAAGTATCGACATGGATCAAGATGTTTATGGTGGAAGAAGTATTGTTTTCTTCGTCTGTTGCGGTGATGGCAGCATAAATACCCAGTATCGGGGGGAGACATAGAGGGGGGAATTTCGTCGATTGAGGGGTAAAGATGTTGTTGAAGGGATGGATGTTGAAGAACTAAAGAAAGCAAGAGATGTTAGGGTGCAAAGAAGGGCACTGATAGTGGATAAGTGGTAGGCAAGGGTGATTCAAACTCTAGGGAAGAAAAGGATGGGTCCCCACCAAGTAGGAGCAGTGAGGGGAAAACCCTGAGTCGAATAGGAAGGAGAAGATGGTAATGGGAAAAGAAAGAGTGGTGAAGGAAGTTGGAAGAGTCGAGGAAATGGGGATAGACCTTCCTTGCAGGTTGCATGATTTGTATTGCAAGTACAGGTTGCAACAGACAAACCACAAGAGAAGGGGTCACATGGGCACAGAGAAGGAAGCAAGGATGATATGGGTGAGGTGATGAGGAGATTATTCAGTGAAGAGGAATCATCCATTAAGAGTCAGTAGCAATACCCCAGAGATGAAGGTAGTGTTTCCCTGATCTTCCCCTAATACTTTATCACAATCTAGAGGAATTCATTATTAGCTTAGTGAAGGCAGTGCGGGTATATAGCATGCAGGAGAAATCTCGAGTCCATTTCAACATTGGGAGCAGCACAAGAACAGGTAATATTAGTAACTTAGGCTTACAGGGATCCCAGCAGTTGGGGAGCAAGGAGTTCATGCTGATAGCACCTACAAAGATAAATATGGTGGGATCTTTTACCAGATATCTCGAATTTGCAGGAAGAGGAAATGAGGATGTAGAGAAGCACTGGTAACTCTGTGAAGCTATTTGGAGGGCCCATCAGACTCCAGAAATGTAAGGGCAGTAGAATTCAAAACCATGCTAAGAGAAAGGGCTTTGCACTGGTTTATAAAGTGGGTGGAGTAGAATCAAAACCCCACAGTAGATGACATCAACAAAGGGTTTGTGCAGGAGTTCAAGGTATTGTAGATGGATCAGCAAGGGCTATCGGAAATTTGGGAGATTGAGAAGAGGGAAGGAGAGACGACTTAGGATCTTACGTAAAGGTTTAAGGATGCCATTGCCAAGTTGAGTTACACTCTAGACCCAAACCACCAGCGGGACTGGTTCATTAAGGCACTATTGCCTTTGACCAAAATTCTACTAATGCAATAGAAGATAGGGACCCTCCAGGATACGTTGGAACAAGCATCACGCATAGAAGCGATGGTGGGATATCTGCATGAGTATAGGGGAGGGGCGAGCCTGCAAGACCCTTTGATTTTAGGCCTGTAGAACCAGATCGCAACCTTAACACAGAAATTGAAATATCTTTAGCCAGTGTGTCCATCCAGACCCAATGTTTGGTGTACCCATTGCATGGTGGAGGGGAACATCGTGACAGAATGCTCGAGGTTGCGAGAGATTAATCATGCAGGTGGGGTTGTGGGGTCATTAGGAGCCTATTCAACTGCAGGAGTTGCAGCGGTGGGAGTGCAAGGAGCCTTCCCAAGGAGGAATACTCAAGACTTTTGTGAAGTCTGTAGGGCGTATGGACACCTACCATGGATGTGCCCCATTTTGAAAAAGTACTCTAACATCCCAGTAATATCTATTGTGAGTTTTTCGCATCAACGATGCATCACACTAATCAGTGTTGAGTGCTGGATGCCCTAGCAGAAAAGCTAGACAGGACCACGTTTAGGGTCAATGAATCAAACCGGGGGGAACAAGGAGGAAATGGGTGAGGAGGAAGAACAGGAGAAAGAGGGCCTGTGAGGTGTTACAACTGTGATTAGGAAGGGCATGTTGCTAGAGACTGTCCATTGCTGAGGAGACCCTGGTGCTCACAATGTCAAATTAATACCCACACAACGGAGGATTGTCCAGAACTCATTGCAAAGTGGGAAGAAAGGACCACACAGAGAGGGGCCAACTTGGTGAATGTTGAATTGTGGACCGATGATTGCCTCCCCACAACCAATATTAATATAGTCATCAGGGGTGGGAAGAATACAAGGGAGAACCGCTACACAGAAGACCCCCCCTTAATCCTTAAATTGGTGTCTCCACAGAAGGGATATCAGCTTGAACGCCAAAAGCAGTACTATCAGGAGGCAACTAAGTTGTTCGAAGGGATAACCATGGAGAAGGATACTAAAAGGCCGTGGAACCACATGCCTGATCACACCCAGCCGATTGGAGAATGGTTTAAATTGTTCTTGAAAATTGATGAGGATGAAGACATGCTGAAGGAATTGAGAGAATGTATAAAGGTTGCGGTATCCCTGGAGGATGAGGAAGTGGGTCGACCAGGTGTAGGGTTTCCAGAGAAGGCCTCAAGAAGAGTGAAATGAAACAAGAGAAGAAGTAGAAAGGAGTTCTGAGTCAATGTGCAAGTGGCAGGATTATAGATAAGAGACCCCATGTTAGACTTGGGGTTGGATGTAAAGAACCTACCTAGGAAAACTTGGGAAGAAATGGGGAAGCCTCAATTAAAATACTCGTCAATTCAACTAAGAATGGAAAATCAGTACCGCATATTTCCAATTGGGAGATTGGAGAATGTAGAGGTTGATGTGGCGAGGGTGAAGATGCACACAGAATTTGAGGTGATTGACATCATGGGGGATAAGGACCCATACCCGACACTCCTGGGGATTGATTGGGCATACGAGAACTACGTAGTCATAGACCTGAAGAAAGAACTAATGATTTTCGAAGAAGACAGGTTAAGGGTGATCCAACCATTATACACCTACCAAGGGCCCAGGTTCACATTACCAACAGATGACATGGATGAGCCAGGAGGGTTAGACCAACTATACGTGCTCACAGCAGGGAAGAGGGAGGACTACATCAACCCCATAGATGGAGGATCAGTGAGCTGACAAAGTATCCAAAGCTCAGAAGTCGGCTCAAAAGTTGCATGGGATGCATGGTAGAAAAGGGGATATGAATTGACCATTAGATGTTGTGCGATGATAAGCCAAGTAAGCTGGGGAGAAATGGAGATAGCTGACTACCCAAGGTACCATGGCCTTGAGCCAATGGACACCTTCTTAGACAATGTAGACCAGGAAGTAACAGAGGATCAAAGGATCTCCTATCTAGCTATCATCCTCATGGAAACTTCAGAAAGATGGTGGAGAACGCATTGCAATACACTAAAAGAGTAGTCGAGCATTAAAAAAAACATGAAGGAAAGGTTTTCCCGGGATAAAGATCAGCCACAGGGTAGGGAAAAATACAAGGGGGATTTATGTCCCAAGGAGCAAATCAAGGATTGCATGGTCAATTGGAAAAGCAGAGGAATTCCAAGGGACCGGTGGGTACATGCATTTATACATACCCTCAGACCTATTCCCCGAGTGTGGTATGTCCAAGAGGAGATATGTTGGTAGACAACATATTGGGATATCGTGGAGGCACAGTTTTTCAACAACTTCTCATTCAGAGGGGATGAGGTACAAATGACAAGGCCACTCCAAGCAATAAAGGGAGTTATGTTCACACCAGAGTCATTGGTTGAGGGAGGGCCCAATGAAAGTTTTCTGCAGTATTTATATGAGATAGAGTCGCCAGGATATGCAGCGTGCGATAGGGTAGACACAGGAATAGATGATGATGATGGGATGGAGGGACTGAGGCATCCAGCCTTTGGGGAAACGGAAGGGGAAAGGGATATTTGGGAGAGCACCCTAATGGAAGGTGCTCACCTTCTACCAATGAAGCTAAGGAAGTAGAACGTCAGGTTAGAGGATAAGCCTAAGATATCATCAGTGGGAGACTATTGGGACGAACAAACCACCAAGGAAATTTTTGACCTATTGCATGAATATCAAGACCTATTCCCGACTTTAGTGGCAGAACTAAAGGGAATAAAAGGAAACCTTGGGGAGATGAAAATTGTCTTAAGATTGGATGCTCGACCAATAAAACATAGACCATACAGATTAAGCCCAAGGGTGAAAGAGAAAGTTAAGAGGGAAATTGACAAAATGTTGGAGGCAGGAATCATCTTCCCAGTGGATGAAGCTAAGTGGATAAGTATGATAGTTATTCAGAACAAGAAGGATGCAACTTAAATTAGAGTATGTGTCAACTATAGGAGCCTGAATAACGCATGCGTGCATACCCATTTCCCACGCCCTTTAGCATTGAGGTCCTAGACAATGTTGCGGGGAACAAAGCATATTCGTTCACAGATGGTTTCTCAAGTTACCACCCAGTCAGAATAACAGAAGAAGATAAGAGAAAAACAACATTCACTATGGAGTGGGGGTCATATGCCTATAATGTCATGCCATTTGGACTGAAAAATGCACCAGCAGTGTTCTCAAGAATCGTCATAGCCGCATTTAGAGAGTATATTCATAATTTCCTAGAAGTTTACATGGATGACTGGATAGTATATAGTCTTTTGAAAAAAATGCACAAGCCTATTGAGAATAATGTTTGAAATATGCACATAATTATAGATCTCCTTAAACCTCAAGAAATGTATCTTCGCAATCCCCTTTGGAAATATGTTGGGCCATATCATCTGCAAGGATGGAGTATGTGTAGACCCTGCCAAGGATGCGGCAATTATCCACATGGAACCACCACGCAACATCAAACAACTAAGAGAAACTCTGAGGCATACAGGGTGCTACAGGCACTTCATCAAAAATTACACATCCATCACGGTTCCAATGGAGAAATTATTGAAGAAAACTGAAGAGTTCATTTGGACTGCGAAATTCCAGACAACCCTAAATAACTTAAAAGAGAGACTAGTAAGCACCCCTATATTGGTGTATCCTGAATGGAAAAAAATCTTCCATGTGCACATCGATGCATTAGGAATAACATTGGGAGCAGTCCTAGCATAGCTAAAGGAGAAAACATGGACCATCCAGTATACTATGCTAGCAGGAAGTTGTCTACTGTGGAAAGGAACTACACAACAACCAAAAGGGAAGCCCTAGCAATGGTTTACTCTCTCCAAAATTTCGAACACTACTTACTGGTTGTGACATTAAAATTTTTCACAGACCATTCTATGCTCAACTATTTAGTAAACAAGCCAATGCTAGAGGAGAATATGTCAATGGCTATTGTTGTTCTAGGAATTCACTTTTGACATAATGCTAAAGCCTGACAGACTCAATGTGGGACTAGACCTGTTGTTGCGGCTGGAAACAGGGGAAAATGAAGGAGCAGTAGATGAGTGGTTGCCAAATGCCAATTTATTTAGAGTAGAGGCAATTCTGGACCACCTAAAACAAATCACCTCATTCTTGAAAAATGGTCACTACCCACTAGAATACACAGTAGCACAGAGACAACACTTAGTAGTTAAGGCAGTAGATTACCAGTTGATTGCGGGACACATTTATAAGATGGGCTTAGATCAAATACTGAGGCGCTGTGTCCTTTAGCATGAAAGAAACAATGTCTTATGGGAGTGCCATGTAGGGGTCGCAGGGGGTCATGTAGGAGGAAAGGTCATCGTAAGAAAGATACTCCATGCAGGACTGTGGTAGCCAACTATCCATAAGGATTATAAAGAATTTTCCAAGGCATGCAACATTTGTCAAAGGGTTGGAAAGCCATTGAGGCATGATGAGTTGAGCTGCCTCTACATCTGGTCCACACATTGCAGATCTTTGATAAGTGGGTGGTAGACTTCATTGGACCCATTTCTCCACCAGTGAAGCATTCACGAGCAAGGTACATCATAACAACCATAGAATACCTCACAAGGGAGCAGAGGTAGCACCCATAAAAGACTACACAACAGAAATAGTGCCAAGGTTCATATTTGAGAACATCATTTCACAGTTTAGATGCCCGAGGAGCCTCACAAGTGACCAAGGCACGCATTTCCTAAATGATAATGTTGAGTCTCTGCTAAATACATTCATGGTTCGACACAACAAGAGCAGCCTGTATCACCCACAAGCTAACGGTGCAGTAGAAGAATTTAACAAGATATTGGAGAAAGGACTCACAAAATTCGTATATACCAATAGGGATGACTGGGATGAAAGAATACCACAAACCTATGGGCATATAGGATGGTAGTAAAAAGACTCCATAAGAAAATTCCATTTCAACTTGTATATGGAAGGGAAGCAGTGGTACCAACAAAATTTATACTACCCATCATGTTCATCTCCAAGGAAACTGGAATGATAAACAATATTTCCTTAAGAGAGTGACTAAATTGTTGAAAATAATACTGAGAGGGGGGGTGAATCAGTATTATCTAGTCCTTTTAACAATTCTTCCTTATTTATACTTTGAATTATTTTTGCATATCAGTACCATAAAACAATGAGCATGAATAAGAAAAACAGACAGTCACATCAAAAGCACCAGATATAAGGTGGAAACCCAATGTGGGTGAAAACCACCTGCTGCAATATGTCACTATCTTCTTTCAAATTAGAAACTCCTTTTACAATGTTCTTGTACTAGTGCAGTCCTTTACCAGTACGCAGGCTGCAACTTGCAGAGAGCTACAACTCTCTCTCGTTTTCCAGTCTCTCCTGGAAGGGAGCT
>APFE031563596.1:0-11665 GCA_000404065.3 Pinus taeda
TATTTTTAATTCTTTTGACATCTCAAAACATACACCATTATTAAAATATTTTTATTTATTTATTTATTTATTGATACAAGTAATATATATAAACTTATCATTTAGAAAGTTCATGAAAATAAGGTGGTCGTGGACCTTCCGAAAGAGATATTGCCATATCCCAATCAAACATGGTTTATACCCGTTGAGTGAGCGGGTAGGAAATATGCCTAGAGGAAAGAAGAAGAAGTCAGTGCACAAGGGAATAGAATCCCCAGAAAAGAGAGCAGGCCACCGAAGGGGTCTGCTATCAACAACTTTATTTGGATAAGCAGTAACCATTTTATATGGATAAATTTTTAAGCATTTTCCATATATGCCATTTGATCATTAGCATGCCAAATAAGACGGTGTATGTGTTAAAATATAATGCAATCAATTGAACACTGGGATAATGTCACACTGTTGTCACTGAGTGGGGATATTTGGCCATCTATCAACTGAGGGGGTATTTATTGATTGCCACTTATCGAAAAATACAAATAGTCCTATTTGTATCGTCAGAGATGATTCCAGTATATTCTTATCTATCGATTCTCGACCATTTCAGAAGCATCATATTAATCTCACAGCTGAGTCTATCAGAAAAATCAATTAGGTCACCGGTATATGTTTGTTTGTTTTCATTAACTGCATGTTCGATATTCAGTTACTCGGGTGCATGGCTTTATAACCTTGGATGTCTTAATCATGAGGCGTGTGCTGGAATTAAGACATCCCAGCTCAAATTTTCTGCTAAAATGCTGATTGGATGGCTTAATCATGAGGCCTGTGTTGGAATTTAGCCCTTTCAGGAGAGGAGATAGGCCTTAAATTTGGGTACAGATGGGGAACAACAGAGTGACCTGATAAAGGAAGTTGAGAAGTCTCTTTTTGCTATGGAAGTAGGTAGTTCTTTTAAGTGTTTTAGAGAAATCATTGAAGTTGTATTCTGAATGGTTAAGTCTTTGATATTGAATAATAATTTTAAATTTAGAATAGATGTTCAATGGTATTTAGTAATGGAGATGAAATTAGAAAATTTTAGTGGTTATTATTTGTAAGTAGGTTAATTTTCTATGTTTAAAAAAAAATGGTTAATTTCAAATTTTACAATATAAATTATTTTAACTTAATAATCACAACATGTATAGAAGATTTCCAAATTTATAATAAATAAATTATTTTAAAACTTAATATATTAAACATAGAAAGTATATAAAATTTATTAAATTTGACCTAATTTTAAAATATCAATAATATAATTTTAATATGTTGCATTATTAAGAAAAAGTAGTGAGCTCTATTAAAAAGCTTAGCCAATTATTCTATATAGATTTAACATTTTATATTGTAAAAATATAATCCTTATAAATTTTAATTATAATCTTGATTTTAGATTTTTATGGGAATCTTTCTAATAATCTTGAGAATTAGAGGGTTTAGATATCAAAAAATAAGTTGCAATTTTTTAATTAATTTTTGTTATATAATATATCATTGAATGTTGATGAAACTTAAGTGGTTGGTGGTCTTCAAGAATTGCCAATATTTAATATGGTGTACCATCCATTCATTGAAAAGTAAAATTTTGGTTTGGGTGTCATGATGTGAGCACATGGGTGTTTACATATTTATTGGATAATTTATTATTGAAAAATTTAAAAAGTATTTTTCCGTATATGCCATTTGATCCTGAGCATGCCAGATAAAACGTTGTGTGTTAAAATATGTGCAATCAATTGAATAGGGTGGGTTACTATTTTCTCACACTCGTGTCACTGATAGTGGGGATACTAGGCCTTCTATGAACTGAGGGGGTATTTATTGATTGGCACCTAATAGAAAAATACTAGTCCCATTTGCATCCTCTGCATTACGATTATATTGTTAACCGTCGGTTCTCAACCGTTTCAGAAGCATCTTATCAATCTCACAGCTGATCGTTATCACTACACGCTGAGTCTATCAGAAAAATCCATTAGGTCATCGGTATGTGATTTTGTTTGTCAATTAGGTCATCGGTATATGATCATGTTTGTTTGTTTTCATCGTGAGCATAGCCTTATAACCTGTGTTCATTTTCTTTTTCTCTGAAATTGAAATTTCATTGACTTTGTATTCAATTGCGTTGGTGCATGGCTTCATAACCTGGCTTCCTTCATTTTATCAGAATTAAAATTTTGCATCACTGATTTTATCGTGCATCTGTCTTACAAAGTTCTTCCATAGTTTACAATGGCCTCTTCAATAGCAATGAGGTTATACAACAAGGTACATGCAGCCTCAAATCTCTCTGCAGTTCCCAACACCCACATGGATGCAGTCTACGAACGGCTAAGGAAGCAATTCTCCTACTTTCATCCCAACAAAAGTTTTCCAATCTACCTAGAGACTGCTGGCGAACGCCTGTGTCTCAATGTGGCGATAGATTCAATGTAGCAAAATGGAGTGTGGACTGGTAGTGTCTCAATGTGGTGATAGATTCGATGTAGCAAAATGGGGTGTGGACTGGTATGCCTTTAGAACTTATAAGGTATGCGCCCCTCACATGAGTGTTTTCATTTTGTTTGGTACCCATGATGCTTTTAATGAAATAAAGGATGAAATGCCAAACTTTTATTTCATTCGCAATCATCATTTCAGTAGCAAATTTGAGGCCTGTGCTGGAACTCTAGGGCTTCTAGAGTACCTACAACATTGGGCAAAAGAAGAGGAGTTGGCCTTAAGAAGAGGAGTTGGCCTTAAATTTCGCTGCATATGGGGAGCAGAAAAGCAACTTGGTAAAGCAAATTGAGAAGTCTGTTTTTGCTATGGAAGTAGGTAGTTCTTCCAAGTTTCTAGAGAGCTCGTTGTAGCTGCTTGAGTCTAGAACAGATGTCCGAATAGTAAGACCTACCAATGGAGATGGGGAATGCAGGGTTCCACTATCAGTTTCATCCACACTAATAAGAAATCCTCTGAGATTGCCCATGCTCTTTATGAAAAGGGTATTGCTATTAGTCATCTCTCGGCATTATGCTCAACTGGTCTCTTGTTCACCAACAATGTGAATGAAGAGGTAGTGAGAATTTCAATGATCCATTAAAACACTCGTGAAGTCACATATCTCATCTCTTGTTTGAATGATATTATATGAATATAAAATAATTAAATATGTGCAACAAGCAGTGTTGAGCCTCGTATCAAGGGCCATCACTCCGCTCTTAGATCAATTTCTCATTTTATTTTTGATTGAAAAACTTGCACTTCATTTCTAAGAAAGTTTGTACTTGTAATTACCACCACAAATGCATCAACTATGATATTTGTTATTATCACCACATATGCATCAACTGTGATATTTGTTAGAAAGTTGTTGTGTACATTATGTGCAATTTAAATATTTACAGTCTGAAGTGGAACTCCGTGACATCTGCAACTTACGTTTGTGGGCAGGGCATTACAGGTTTTATACGTTACATATTTTGTGACTACACCAAGACAGTTTTCTTCAACCACATTATATTAATATTTAATGTAATACCCTTGCAACTTACTTTGTGAGTTTTACATTTAATTGTTGGCTGGAAAGTTAAAATATGTAATGCTTTATTTTATCTTATTATGCTAATTTTTATTAGTGTTTAATTAACTTGAAAACATTGCCTTATAATTATCAAGAAATATTGGTATATACCTACATTTGTAAAACTATAATTTTATTTTACTGATATGACTTTTATTATTGTTATTATTCAATCTCTAACTTGTCTTTTCAAATTTAATTTTGGATAGAATATGGTCTCCTCTAATTTATTTCCAAATTTAATATCCATATCCCAAAATGTTTTTTCAAATCTAGTTTTGAAAAGATATGGTCTTCTCTAATTAATTTCCAAATTAAATATCCATATCCCAAGGTGTCTTTTTAAAATCCACTTGAAAGAAGATATGGTCTTCTTCAATTTAATTTTAAATTAAATATCCATAGTTTATTCCCAAAATATTTTTTTAATCTACTTTTAATAAGATATGGTAAGAAAAGTGAAAGATACTAAATGAAAAGATGAGGAGATAGTCATGACATTAATGATAGGTGATTGAGGTGGATGGGAAGAAGAGGCATAAAAAAAGAAGGATGATGAGAGGAGGGGGATCATTGGTCTTGGTTTTTGGTTTAGGAAGATTTTGTTTTGGGGGAGGAAAGGGGAGATAGAGAAGGGAGATAATGGAGAGATAAATAAAGGAACACAAACTTGAATCTGAAGAGTGTTTTTTTAACTTGGACACACTACATCTGGGTTGGACTTGAGCTCAGAGGGCTAAGGAACCTGTGGAAGTTCCCTGGCCTAGGAAATCATTCCTAGTTTGGCTGGGAGGTAAATTCAGTCGGGTAGCCGAGATGAGCATCCCACAGATTCAGGAGCATCTTAACCAAGCTATTGGAATATGTATTCTTCCGTTTATTGATTACTTATGTAAATGGTTGAAATGAAATTTTTACTTGTTTAATATGTTGTAAATAAATTTTAATTGTATATTGTCATCAAATAAATGTTGATTTATAAATAAATTATTTCTCTTCTTATTTTTTTAAAATTAAATAAATTTAGTTTTTAGCTAGATGACCCTAAGATAGATCCTCACACGTGGTATTAGAGCTAAGTTACAAAATCCGAGGCATAAATCCCACCAACATCATAAAACCATTGGGGTGAGAGTTAGCATAAAGTCCAAGGCATGGTTTTGTATCTTTTCTACAACAAATGTTTTCTTGGATTTTTTTTCTAATTTAACCCAATGCCATACGAATGACTAAAATGTATCCTACGATGACACATGGTAAATCTTAGTGTGGAATATAATTTAGTCCATGAAGTGTACCTTTAGATTGTATTACCACAACATACAGGAACATGCAAAATTTTGAAATTCACAACTCTATAATGGGCTATAAAGTAATAATACAAGTTTAAAAGAAAGTATTAAAAAAAAAACTTATAAAAACAAAAAAAATATTTCATTCTACTTTTAATAGATTTTATAAAAAAAAAATCTCTGGTATTAATATACTAAATCTAAATTACTGAAAATATTTAATATGTTCTAGCTGTATATCTCATATTTTATCGCTCGTTAAAGATTGAATTGCTTCGGACAAAAATATATTTTATACGCCGACATAGTCTAATAATTCATAACTCTATCATTGACTATAGAGTAATAAAATAAGTTTAATTCCCTTTTAATAGATTTTATTAAAATATATGTTTTTACTCAACATTTGTATTTAATACTTAATATGCTCAGTTGCAAATCTCATATTTCCACCACCTGTTAAATGTTGAATTTTGTAGAGATCATTTTTTCATATGTAGTTAATATTTAATATGTTATAGTTGCAAATCCCATAGACATTATTAAAAAATTATATTTTTTTACTCAACATTTGTATTTAATAGACTCAGTTGCAAATCTCATATTTCCACCGCTGGTTAAATATTGAATTTTCTAGAAATCTATTTTTCATATAAATAAAAGAAACTAGAAAATTTTGTTACCGGGACTTGAACCTGGGTCTCTCAATAGCAATTTTTTTCATATAAATAAAAGCTGGTTAAATGTTGAATTTTCTAGAGATCTATTTTTCATATAAATAAAAGAAACCAAAAAATTTCATTGTCGGAACTTGAACCTGGGTCTCATCCTTCTGTAGTAGAGGCTTGCGAGCAGGTGGGAAATTCCAATCGGGTTGGATGACGATGAAAGAAGGATGAAACTGAGGCACGAGGATGCTGGCATGGTCTAAAATTTGGGCTCATGAGCAAATTTATCTCCTCTTGATCCAAAGTAGATAACTCCATAAACAACCCTACTATCCATTTCGTTGAAACTAAATCTCCAAATGATAGTGGCAAAGAGTCGCTTGTTGCTGAGACAGTGTCTTCCATAAGTACTAGTAATACAGGAAGCAATCCATCTACTCCCAAAGTAGGAGATGATTCGAAAGTTTCATCCCAATTGTGTTGAAGCCCTTAGTCGTCTTCTCAATACTATTTGCTGCACTCAAAACAAAGAACCAAATCGATTCCCTCCTTAAACTATCTCAAATACAAGAACCCATGAAAAGAATACCTCTGTAAACTTAATGCAACAAAACAGGGACCCTTTCCTATATGAGGCTTCCGAACTCTTTCTCGGTATGTATATTACCTGACATCGAAGACCCAGATGAGTTTTTTTTTCTGCTAGCTGCAAAAACCTAAAATAGGTATATTCCAAGTGGGTACTCTGCTATCCAGAAAGATCAGGCCAGACACCCTTCTCCAGCCTCGTCCTCCAGAGGCAGGGTAAAGGAATTATCCCATGGGAGCTTCACTCAATGAACCTCTGACATATCACGTGCATTCATAGCATACTAAACAACACCCTTAATTTGACTACATATTGGAAAAAACCTTCAAAAATTGCATTATTTAACCCCTTACAAATATGAACCCAATACACCTTCCCAATTTTAAAAATCCCTACTTTCACTAGATATTGTAGGTATCCATTTTTTCATTAACATTTTTTATACCCTTTATATATTTTAAGTAACTTTGAGCTCCATGTTTTATACCTACCAATATAAAAACCGCTTACCCCTTCTTATATGCTCAATATATTATGTAATTGTTTCCTCAATATATATCCTTCAATATGAATGCACGTGGTATGGTATTTCTCCCCCAATAAAAACCCCATGAATTATCCTCCCTTCACAAAAATCAAATCCCTCTAGATTAGAAATAGCCAAGAATCTAAAGCAATTTCTTCCATCAAAACTCTTATCAGGTGCTTGATGCATAAAATCTAATGGCCAAAACCAAAGTCGTGTAGAAAAAAAGGCCACAAAACCATGGATAAATATTAGCTCTTGAGTCCAAGAATAAAACATGACTGATAGTGCGTTGGATACGTTCTATGTCCTGTATATTAAATGTCTTCCTATGTACATTTTCGCTTAGGTGAAAACTATAATGTTAGGACAACAATGTGGAATGTTAGTAAAAAAAAACTACTCACATTTTTTTTGTAAAAGGATATTTTCTATATGGCAATTAGATTTCCTGAGCGACAACCAAAACAAATTGTCATTCTATTTTTATAGCACAACTTTCTGATAACGCAAATTTAGGGTTTATGTTAATATCTCATTTTCACTGAACTTCCTTGAATTTCAAATTAATCATGTTCAAAATGATAAACTGACCCACCAATGAGAATTAAATAGTTGAAATACTTTTCTTTAGGACATTCTTTACACTTAGATAACCAAATATGTTTACCAAGAGTTATTGCCCACCATAACTTATGCAATTCACCTCATAAATTTATATAGAAGTTTAGTGAGGTTATTTCCCACCAAAATTACACTTAGATAGATAATTATGTTTACCAAGAGTTACTGCCCACCATAAATTACGCAATTCACTACATAAATTTACATAGGAGGTTAGTGAGGTTAGTGCCCACCGAAATTTATGCAAATTGTGGCTGAACTTTTAGAAAGAAGAATTATTGGCTTAGTAAACAAGGATAACCTATGTATGTATGCAAGAAGGTTGTAATTTCCTATAGAGTTAAGTCCCTTTAATAAAATCCATATTATTTCTTAAAATTTGAGATTACTATTAACACAAAGAAATATTATTTTGCAGAAAATATATTTTTCTTACAACCATATTAATTCATATAATGACAAGATTTAGTAAAAATTTTGACCTTTTAATTTGCATTAGAACAAGTTGTTTATTTATTAATAATATTCAATAATATAAATAAACTTAAGTGAAATTTTTACAAGTTGCTCACATTATGCTTGATGCCATGCATAATTCTTAACTTTTTTCTTATGCAACTTCTTGAAAAAAAATTGAGACACAATAGAGTTATATTAGATATAGTCATAATATTAATATGAATAAGTTTACAAAACAGAAATCCAACATATTCAGATCAAAGTGTCAAAGGTGAACACCAATTGATTAGCACATTAGAACCTCCTTTAAGGCAAAATATAATATTGAAATACTAAAACATGTAACACTAGCCATTCTATATATATCATTGGAATAGTAAATACCTAACAATAATGTCAGTGTTGAGTTGATTGAGGCCATTATACACCTAATTTGAAAACACAAGGAATATATATATATATATATATATATATATATATAGTTGACCATCTAGCATTATTGATGCAATTTCAAGAGGACACCTAGTTATAATAATGTGATTAAAAATGGTAAGTTAATTTTCATGTGAATGCTCAAAATATATAAGATGGATTTAGGATGATTTTTTAGGGATATCTAGAGATATTTGAGGGTGACTAGTAGTGCATCGTAGCATTTACTTAGATAGCAATCGGAGAGGATTTAGTAGATCCACATTATCTTCTCAGTATTAGAAATACTTGTTTACAAGCATAACAAAAGGCAAAATTACACCTATCATTATGCAAAACATGTGTGAACCACGGGGGCTTCACTTGGGGAGCAATACCATACCATGTGGGTTCATATTGGGGGATATTTATTGAAAAAAATGACATAATATATTGGGGTATATATAGGGGGAAGAGGTTTCTATATTAGTAGGCATAAAAAATGGAGTCCAAAGTTAATGAAAAAATATAAAGGGGTATAAAAAATCTTAACAAAAAAAATGGATACCTACAATATTTAATGAAAGTAGGGGTTTTTAAATTGGGAAGGTGTATTGGGTTTATATTGGTAGGGGGTTAAATGATGTGATTTTTAGAGCTATTTTCCAATATGTAGTCAAATTAATGGTATTGTTTAATATGCCATGAACACACATGATATGTCAGAGGTTCATTGAGTGAAGCCCTTGTGGTGTGAACCAAGTAAGAATTAACAAGGCCCTAAGTTGTGCTAATAAGTCTTGCGTATCAGATATTTGAACAATTCAAAATGGTGAGAACACAAAGAAATCAAGGTCGGGGAGGGTCATCATAAGGACCTCCTACAATTAACCCATTACCATCACCAGAGTTGGCTCTCATCTTACATTCCCTAGAAGCAATTAATGAGACTTTAAGACGGTGCCAAACAATTGATGTGGAAGTAGAACACCCTTCATCAGGTTTTGGAAATATCGATGGATCAAGAGACTCTAATAGAGGACCTCCAATCGAGGACATTACTAGGGAGCTCCAAAATATTAAGCTCCCAGAGTTTACTGGAGGTCGTGCCAGCGAACGTGCAGAAGCCTAGTTAGAAGGAATGAGAAGTTGCTTCACACTAAGAGATTATACCTCCAATTCAAAAGCTAAAATAGAGATATTCCAATTGAGAGATAGTGCTCTGAATTGGTGGGATAACTTAGAGTGTCAAATACACCTCACTCCAGACACAGTTACTTGGGAGTTATTTGACGAGAGATTCAAGAAAAAGTACCTACCAACATATTATGAATAACAATAGGTAGGAGCCTTCCATGCTTTAGTACAAGGAAATCGTATGATAGAAGAACATGAGATTAGATTCATGAAATTGGTCAAGTATGTATCCTACATGGATACTGATCAACACCAAGGAGATCATTTCATTTATGGATTGAACCCTAAGATTAGGGAAATGGTGCAGATGTGAAAACCATCCTCAGTTGTAGAAGTTGTGGAACATGCTCATTATGTTGAAGAGCACTTAGGCTTAAAGGGTGGAAACAAAACCCTTTTTCCACAACAGCCAAGGTTTATGGGGAAGGCCCCTTGTACCCTCCCCAGGGGAGGAAGTTTGAGGTCACCACCATATGGAAACAGGGTTGTACCCAAAGCACCGACATTGGGGATTTCAATGGTTACTAGTGCAGCTTCACCCGCAACTTCAAGGATGTGTGCAAATCAAGGTCATGCATGAGGAGCAACAAGTAGGGGCAAGGGTCCCAAGGGAAGGAACTATTTCCAAAGAACTCCACAACATTATGTTCAAAGTTTACCATGCATCACTTTTTGGGGATGCGAGGGACCTCATTACCAGCGTGACTATCCTAAGTTACAAACTAGTAACAACCATGGAGAAGGAAAGGCACCAATGGTGGAAGCAAGTAGCCACCGTTGAATCTATGCAGCAGTTGATAACCAACAAGTTGAACACCAATCTGCCATGGTAGAAACCTCAGGTATGATAAACAAAGTAAAAGCTAAAATTTTGTTTGATTTTGGTACTACATATAGTTTCATTTCACCAGTTGCATTAGAAAAATGTGGGTTGGCAGGCTTTGAGTGCGATGACTTTAAGAAAGTTGAGATGGTGTCTGGAATAAAAAAAAGTAGTAGGACCTAGTGTTGACTAATGTCAGGTAAACCTCAGGGTGTGTATAAAAGCATATGTCATGACATTGGGGACATACAATGTAATTATTGGAATGGACTAGCTAGAAGCTCATCGAGCTTTGGTGGACTATTTCAAGAAGAAGGTGATTTGTTTAGATGATTAAGGTAGGTCAATTGAGATTTGCGGAATCAAGAGAGGAGTGTCCCTACGATTCATATCCATGATGAAGGTAAAACGTTGTCTCTGACAAGGTTGCAAACTATATGTGGTTGAGGTTGTAAGTGACCAAAAAGGACCCTCCCTAGATCAACCCCCAATTTTGTCAAAATTCAAGGATGTTTTCCGTAAGGAATTTCCTAGATTAACTCCTATAAGGGATATTGATTTCACAATTGGCCTAAAACATGGTGCAAAGCCAATATCTAAGACACCCTATAGGATGACAACTCCGGAACTTTGTGAGTTGCATATGTAGTTAAAAGAGCTTTTAGACTTGGGATTTATCAAACCTAGTATTTCACCTTGGGGTGCACCAGTGATTTTTGTCAAGAAGAAGGATGGTTCCTTAAGGATATGCATAGATTATAGCGACTTGAATAGAGCCACAATAAAGAATAGGTACCCAATACCTAGAATAGATGACCTATTTGATCAAATGAAGGGAGAAACAGTTTTTTCAAAGCTTGATCTACAATCTGGATACCACCAATTGAGGATTAAAGAAGGTGACATCTCAAAAAATGCATTTCGAACTCAGATTGGGCACTACAAGTTTGTAGTTGTTCCATTTGGTTTGAACGATGCCCCAATAGTATTCATGAGCTTCATGAATGGTGTGTTTAGGAAGTATTTGGACCAATTTGTGAATGTCTTTCTCGACGGCATTCTTCTGTATTCCAAGAATTAAAAGGAACATGAAAAGCACCTAAGGGTTGTATTGAATTTCTTAAGGGGAAATCAATTATATAGAAAATTTTCAAAATGTTCCTTCTTTCAGAAGAAAGTTCATTATCTTGGGCACACCATTTTAGGAGAAGGGATTTCAGTTGACCTCGAAAAGGCAAAGGCCATAATAGATTGACCAGTACCAAAAAATTCTCATGAGGTGTGTATTTTTATGGGGCTAGCAGTTTATTATTGCAGGTTTGTGGAAGGCTTTTCGAGGATTGCAAAACCCATCACCACATTACAACGAAAATGGGTCAGGTATGAATGGACATATGAATGTGAAACTGCATTCACTAAACTAAAGAGGTTACTAACTAGTGCATTCATCCTTCGACTACCGGACATGGGAAAAGACTTCACTATCTACA
>APFE031563599.1:0-13212 GCA_000404065.3 Pinus taeda
CTAAGTTTCTCTCCTTTGAGCTTAGTCTTTTGGCATCTCTCTGGTTCTCTACTCTAGAACCATATGAACACTCCATGCTCTAAACTTCAACTCTTCTGCACTTTTTAGAACAAAATTGTCCTCTTGTATTTCAAACACAAATGAAATACTAGGTTCTGGTCACTCTCTCTTAGAAACCCTTACCGGCTTCCTTCATCACTGCTCTTCAGGTTATGATCTTCTTGCTAAGATGCTTCACTAATTATTGTTACCTGCATATCAATGATATTTAAAACAAAGATCATTCCAAGCTTTCAAAAGCTTGCTGCTTCCAAATTTCTATTGCCACCTTAAAATACTTCTACTCAACTTCCTTCTGAGAACACTCTTGTCCTCTTTGTTCAACCTTCAGTCAGATTCTTCAGGTTCACTATCACTTTTTCTTCCAGTCTTTCATTCACTTTGTTCTTTAGAACACATACAACTTTCCTTGTCTATCTGCTTCTATCAATCTTTACTCTGTCTTTAACCTACAAAACTCAAATGAGACTTAAATAAAATAATTCATGTATGATTTCACAAGCAGTCTCCATCCACTCTTCACATTCGAGTGAATCTCCATTTTCCTAAAGAATAAAAACATCATTGTCCTTTATTTATGCTTCTTAAATATCTTCTTAAGAGTATCACTTACTCTCATCTTATGTCATGCCTTCTACTTATCATATTAAAATAACCTAATCTTCTTTTACTTTTGCAATCACACTTGCATTTTGCACAATTTTGCTTTTATTCAAAGGAGCTTTGACCAGCTCTAATACCAAATGATGTAGCCTTAGCCACAAATATCCATAGTATGCATACAAATGCATATCATATTCATGTCCCAGGAATTTCCATCTCATACTTAGGAAAAAGAATCTCTTAAATCAAGGTTTAATGCTCTTTCAATAAGCTCTATGCAGAAACATTTCATCTAATTATCCAAAGTCTAAACCTTTATAAATCTTCGAGCGGAACCCTATAAAATTCTTCCATAATATTTGGTTAATTATTATTAATATTTGCACATACCAATAATACCCTTTTAACTTGGATTTCAGTTTAAACCCAACATTAACCATAATATATTTATTCTGCTTTATTTCTATTACAATTCTTGTATAATAGAAATTATACATAAACCATTTAACTCTTCATTACTTTACCATTCTACCAATTCACATTACTTTTCTCATTTACCGATTCTCAACCTGCACTTCAAATCTGCACCATTAATTTCTTCCTTCAAATCCAACGGTTATAGCATCATCTTCTCATCAACTGACTCGGACAATCTCTACCATTTATCTGATAACAGCTCTCGCGTCACCCGCTCAACTTTTGTGCAGCCAAATCTCCACCGTAGATCAATCCTACTTGATCCAATAGATATCATGCAATGTCACGCTCCAACTAGCACGACCGCTAAAATTTCGGATTCATGCAAGAATTTTTTTTTTGTGTGCTACGCCTCGCCTCCACATTTTATCACATAGAATTTTGAAATACCACTTATAACCTTACGCCATGCAAGATACCACTTCCGCCTTTGGAAAACTACCCACGTGCTCAAATCAAAACCTTTAAGGAAGACGCTTAACCAAAGGTTTAGCGCTTACTTAACCCTTAATGCTAACATGTAGTTTACTCTCTGTCATTCCTCTTCTATCATTGTTATCTTTCAATCTGACCGATCTAACGGTTCCATTCTTTGTTGTTTGATACTTTCCATGTCGTTGATCTTCCATTTGAATCCTTCCTGAGCTTAATTACAGTCCATCATTGGAACTGTTTAACCTCCAATTTTCTGTGTATGTTGTCTCGATGCTCTGTCCTTCTCGATTTTGTTTTCACACACATGTCTTATGTGAAAACACTTCTTTTATAAATAATTACAATTTAATCACATATGTATTTTACACACGTTTCAAATCGAATTCTATATTCGTAAACAAGTATTTACATAGTTTTTTCTCTCAGGCCTGATTTCCAATGTCAGTGGCCTCTGTTTCCCTATATGTCCGTAGGCTTACAATCAAACTATTCTAATTCCTAAATCTCTAACTAACTAACTCTCTCTATGCCTTTTAGGCTTACATTTATACAAAAGGTTCTATAACCCATTTCGGCTCAGATCCTTAATCTGCTCATCATGTCCTAAAATCTTTCAATGATCCCTTAGGGATCTCAAAAAATCAACTAAATCCTAACGATTCACTTTAATCCCCAAAATCAAGAAACCAATTCCTAATCTAAGATTTACAATATTTCAAAATCTCTTAATCCTCACTAATCACTCATCATCACTCATTTTCTCCTACATTTGAGAACATTTACAATATTCCTCACAATATCTAATTAATTCCTATTCTTAATATCTCTCGTAAACTTACCTAAAAACCTTAATAATTATATTAATTTAGTACTTAGGAAACCAACTTCTTTAAAACACAAGGCCCTCTATGTCCACTAAAATACAATGATATTTCTGAGTTGAATGCTCCTACATCATCATATAAGGCCCTTTTCAGTTTACACACAAACTCTTTATCTTCGGTGAGTGTGAATATTTCTCGATGCTCAATATAAACCTCTTCCTCTAAATCTCCATTGAGAAATGCAAAGTTCACATCCATCAGATATACCTTGATATTTTTATGATTGGAAAAGGCAAGAAACATTCTGATATCTTCCAATCTTACTATTGGTGCAAAGGTTTCCTTGAAACATATGCCTTATATTTGGGCATACCCTTTGCAAACTAATCAAGCCTTCTTCCACATTACTCGACCCTTCTCATTTAGCTTATTTTGGAAGGCGCATTTTTTTCCTATGAAATTTTTCTCTTTGGTTCTTGTAACAAGCTCCCAAGTCTTATTCTTTTCAATGTGGTCAAGTTCTTCATTCAGATCTGTCACCCAGAACATGTCCTCAATTTCCCGCCTGAGATTTCTAGGCTCAATCTGAGATAGCACAGTAATATTTGCGCAAATTGAATTTCCAACAAGCTTCCTCATGGTTTGAACACCAAGTATTTGGTCTCCAAGAATTTGAATATCATGCTGTTCTTTCTGTACAAACCTGGAAGGTATTTTGGGCCTTGGATTTGTGCTCATTTCCACATCTTCGTTATCTGGATCTATTTCATCTTGATATGAGGGCCTAATTTCTGAAATATATTCTCCGTTCATGTTATCTTTCAAGGACTCGAGTTGTGAAGCTATTTCATATACTACTACATTAATGCAATCCTCGCCCCTCATTATTCATTTATTGTATCACTTGTATCCTTCACTTTGAGCAGTGTACCTAACTAATATACCTTCATCAATGCATGAATGAAAGTTTCTAGTGTTTTTACCATTCCTTTTGATAAAGTATTTTCTCCCAAAAACTTTGTAATGTTTAATTGATGCACATCTCCCCTTCCAGAACTCATATGGAGTTTTATAACTATGAGGCTTGAGTTGTCTTATGTTTGACAGATACATTGTTTCCTGTGCCACTTCACCCTAGAATATTAGAGGTACATCTGCTTCATCCATCATAGCTTTGGCCATTTATTGGATTCTTTTGTTCTTTCTCTCAACTACTCCACTTTTTTGTGGAGTTCCAACGACGTAATATTCTCTCCTTATTCCATTCTCTTAAAATAATTCTTCAAATCCTCTTGAAGTGGATTCTCCTCCTCTATCTAATCTTATGCATTTGACCTTGAGATATTTCTCATTTTCTACTTGAGATTTTAATTTTTTTAAGTGTTTAAACACTTATGATTTTTCCTTTAAGATGATGATCCAAGTAGCCCTGGTAAAATCATCATTAAGAAGCATAACATACCTTTCTCCTCTTGGTATTTTTTCTCTAGTTGGGTCGCAGATATGTGTGTGAATTAACTCTAATGGTCTAAATGAAGATAACTTTTTTTCTTGAAATGTTTCCTAGTCTACTTACCAAATTGAAATGGATTGTATACTAAATTATGAGGCCTTAACAGCCTTGGAAACTCTTACAACTCCTAGCTTTGTCACACTCATTAGACTGTCAAAATTCATATGACCAAGTCTATTGTTGCAATACTAGGCTTCACTCGACTTGATCAAATAACACCTTACTCTTGAGTCATCAAACAAATATAGATTATTGTGAGTTATGACTTCTTTTCCCACCAAATTTTCATTTTCTTCATTTCAAATCTCATAGTCCTTAGATCGAAAGGTCACATTAGAACCATTATCACACATTTGACTTACACTAAGAAAATTATGATTGGGACATTCTATATAAAACATAAATGTTGATTATGACCTTACCCTTGATTATTGCTAGGGCATTTTTGCTAAAGATGAAATTGTTCCCTCCGTTATTTTCTTTTAGAAACAAAAAATTTCTCTTATCCCTAGTCATATGCTTGAAGCAATCACTATCCACATGCCAATTGTTTTCTTGATTATGTACTGATAGAGCAAGTCCGCATTCTGTGCTCTTTCCATATTTTTTGTTTCCAATTCTACTTATCGTTTCAAGAAGCTGGTTGCCAAGTATTCTGAGACTTAGATGGATACTCAAATCTTATTCTGCACTCATATCCAAAATTATTACATTTGAAATATTCAACATCATTCATTAGGGGAGAGAGTATTTTGATTTTGGAGAGTAGATTTTTGAGATTTAAAATTTTGATACTTATTTTATCTGAAATTTTCATCTCTTTCAACTTTGATCTTTCTACAATGAATAGACTTATGTCCAAAGATGTTACATTTATAACAATGACCATAAAATAAATTAGAGTACATGAGGTTGAAAACTTCATGAGTTTGTGCATGAAGGTACATTTGTTGTTTGGTTTATTGATTCATTGTCCATTGGTGTTATTCCTTGGGGTAGATGGAGTTATTATTCTATTGAGAGGATCGTCTTTGGCTTGCTCCCTTTTTGTGTTGATTCATTCTTTCTTGATACAACTTTGCATAGCTCCGAGCTTTCTCAAATCTTGCGGACCTGAAGTTAATCATTCCCATAGAATATTTTGATGGTCTGGAGTATCCTAGGCCTATTTTGTTTCCTAAAGACCTATCACTTCTTAGAATATTCTTTAGCATTCTTATTCCTTCTACAGATTTTTCATTTATGCCTTTCTTGGTCTTAATTTTCTCAATATTTGTTCTCATAGAGTTTACCTCTGCCTTGAGACTCTAACAATTCTCTTTCCATTCATGGATCAAATATTCAAGAACTTATTCCTTTCGTTTAACTTCTTCTAGTTTGAATTTCAAGGACATAATTTAATCTTTGCATGTTTTCGATATCATTTCCTTCTTTCCCTTGAACAACTCTTCTTTTAATTTCTCGTTACCTTTTTCTAGTTTATCACATGTTCCTTGTTTGTCTTCTAATACAAGGGATAAAATATCTTTGCTTTTAATGGCTCCTTCAAGTTTTTCTTTTCGATTAAAAAATCCTCATTGTTGAACTTGTACATACCTTCTTCAACACGTTGCAATTGTTATTTTAGTTGCTTGTTCTTTCTCCTTTCCTTATTTAACTCATCAGGAGCACTGATCAGTTACCCCTAAAATTCCACTACTCCTTCTTCTTCTTCTTTATCTTCAGAGTCAACAATATTTTGCTTCTTGGAGTCTTCTCCAAATTCCATGAGTAAATACTGATATGAATAATCTTTTCAATATTTTTTGCTATTTGACTATGGCGTTGAACTATCGCATCTACACTAGAGTTCATTTTTTTTATAGAACTTATTCTTCTAATGTTTCTAAGATCTGTTTTTAAATTTATTATAATCTTCATTTTCAGTACTTTATTTGTAAGGATACTTCGACAAAAATTGTTCAACTCTTCAATGGTAAAAGCATTTAAAAGGAAACTTCTCTTTATAGTTTCCTGGAAAATGGAGCCATCTCCTCATCCTATTCACAGCTGGGGAAATCTTGATGATCTTTGTGTTCCTTGGCCATCTTGGACACCTTGAATGCTACCTCCATGGGTTGAAACTTCTATCTTCCTAATCTCATCTCATAGGTTGTGAGAGTACCAAGAAATTGGTCCATATTGAGTCACAACAGGCTTAAAAAGATTCATTTTTTCAAAAAGGTGATAATTCACTTGGCGTTCATGTCCAACCCTTGAAGGATAACAAAAACCACATAAATATAGGAGAAAAGTAAAGGAAGGGAAATCAACAAATATTGAAGGAATCAGGAGAATTTGGTAAAATTGGATAGATTCAAGTTGATCTTTGAGGTTTATCGCTCAAATAACTCCTCCCCTCCATGAATATCCTCTCGTAGAACTTTAGAGGCCTCAATTCAGAAGGCAAATAAAGGTTTCTAAAAGTGAAATGAATCGTAAAGCACCAAAAATTTATGATGATGTAGGGAACTAAGAATTCATGTGAAGTTATAAGTCAAATGAAAAATAGATGGGGACAAGGCTACTAGTTGGTAGTGCTATATGTCGAAGATCAATATGATGGCTTGGACACCATATAAACAAGTCTTATATATTAACATATTTTTCTCTTTTATAATTCTTACCATCCAATTTCATCTCATTTGGTTTTTAGAAATTCTCTTTCTCTCAAATGTATATGGCCCCTAAGTACCCCGAGGCAAGATTTATTTCCTTAATTGCATCAAACATATCGTCCTTTTAATCTCCAACATGTCCTTCATTTTAGGTGGGGAATTTAGTTTGATTGAATATATTAGGTATAAAATACAAGGTGTCATGAAATTATAAGAAAATTTCACTCTATTTCAAGGTTTAATGAATTTGTCCCATATAATTCATCTAGGCACTATCAATGGAATATAAACCTAGAATAAGCCTATAGAACGTTCGAAACAACAAGCATCAAAGATTTATATATATATTTATAATCACCAAAGACATATTTATCAAAGCCTCCATCCTTCAAAGCCATGAGTCATATCATTAGCAAATCAAGCTATACATAGGAATGAAAACTTTTCCAAGAAATCGACCTTCTGACTTGAAATTTTTTTGGATCCAATGCTTATATTTTCACAATAGTTTCAGGGAATTGTGGGATGAAGTGAGAAAAATAGAAGGAATGTCCATGTATCAATTCCATCAAAAATTAAAACACCTCAAACACTAGCACATGATCTAGAACAAGGAAAATTTTGGTTATATGATCCAATCCAAATTAGACTAGGAAGCCTAAGAGAAAAGAATCCAACAAGAAGACATTTGCCAAGATAGCTTAGAGGAATTATCAAGGAGAAATATAGAATCCTCACCTAACTGAAGGATCAAAGAAAGTAGGATTAAATCCTGTAGCAATAGAAGTCCAAAATGCGCTTGTTCAAGGAAGGGGGCAAAAATGTTGCATTCTTCCATAAATCTATGCTTCAAAGCACCACCATAATGAAATCACATCCTTGACAAAATATGATGTATCCAAGGTTCAATACCATGAGGATATGGTGAAAAATGTTGTGAGGTTCTACAAAGATATGTTGTCAGACCTTCTACCACATCAAAATGAAGCCACACAAAGAATTGCACAGTACATCCCATCACTAGACAAAAAAGAATAAAATGAGATCTTCTTACATGAAATCACCATCGAAGAAGTTGAATCATGATCAAATAAATGCCAAAAATAAGTGTCTAGATTGAACTATTTTATAAACATTAGAGGAATATATGACCTAGAAGTGGCAAGGAAATTTGAATGTAATTCTCATGTCATAATATTTAAACCAACCAAAATAATTTATATTTAAAAAGAGGTACATGCAAATAATTTGGAGGAAAAGGGGAAAACTTTTTTATTGTATTTTTGGCTTATCTCATAGTTTTACGAGAATTTCATGTGTAGACACTCATTGGATGCGAAATTAAATTTCACATCCAACAACTAACCATTATGCATACTTCTATGAAAACCCACATTGATAAAAATTGAAAAAGGAGATAAACCAAAAATACAATATGAAAAAGTATCTTTCTTCTTTTCCCTCCAAAATTCATAACTCTTATTTTATTATTTTAACTATTTTTATTATTTTTCCTTAGGAGGGAACTTTTAGGATGAATTTTCCTATAATTTTAAGTTTCTTCTCAGATTGCTATACAATAGTAGGTAATGAGCTATGGGAAGCAGTGGAAGAATAAAGAAAGTAAAAAACTATACTAGGAGATCTAGATTCCACATTCTTCATTTTAGTCCGAAAGAAGGATAAATTGTAGGTTTGAAATGGCTTAAAACATATTTCCCTTTGCAATATAACCTACAAGGTAATCACCAAAATCATTAACAATCACCTCAAGCCTATCCTCCCATTTCTTATCTTGGTTAAGAAAACAAGAGATGTGGTAGGTAATTTTTTTTTTATGGTATCATGATTTCTCATGAAAACATTACGTCTCTCAAAAATTCAAAAAATATACGCATGCTACTTAAATTAGATATCTATAAATATTTTGAAAAACTCAACTAGAATTATCTTTTTCAAATTCGTCAAGCATTTAATTTTGGCCATGAATGGATTAGCTGGATAAAAGCTCTTATTTCCTCTACTTTTTTTTCTATTATCCTCAATGGATCTCTCACTGTTCCCTTCACTTCTTCTTGAGTCATTTAGCAAGGAGATCCTCTCTCCCTATTCTTCGTCATATTGGCTTCTAAGGGATTATGGAGGCATTCGAAAACAATTATTTTAGACAAAATTATCAAAATACCAATGTCTCTTTTGAAAATACCTCCCACTATCACATCACCAATTTGAAGATGACAACATGTTCATGGGAGTCCCAACAATTCATGAGGCTAGAGTCTTATCTCATGTTTTGGAGGAATTTTCTCTTTCCTCGTGTATGAGAATCAATAAATCCAAATGTCAAGATATTTTTCTTTAACAAACCATTGGCTGTGTAGAACTGTATAGTAAGTCTACTTGGTTTTAAGATAAGAAAGCTTCCATCAAAATACTTAGGAGCTCCACTAGTAGACAATTCTCTAAAGTACAATTTATTAATGGATCTCCTTAGCAACTTTAATAAAAATATGGGCTACTCGACTTTTGGTTCTCTCAATTTAACTAAAATATTAGTTATTTTGAAATCTATTTTTCTTACACTTCCAATATTCCTTCTCTATGCACTTATGGTGCTTTCATCCGTTTTTAACTTCATTAATAATGGTGATTGTTAATTATTAAATTTCATTCATGTTAATAATTTTTCATCATTTGTTTGGTTATAGATACTAGTCACAGTGCATTAACAATGGGATGGGCCTCCTTCATCTCTCATGGGTCTAGAATTTCCTATTTATTGCTATGAAATGGATAAATCTCAATCCCTTCCAACACTCTCAATGGTCAGCAAATTTCATTTTTGAACATTTTGGTTCCACTTCAAGGGGCTTTCGATAGAAAAGTAGGTATGGTTGTGTTCTTTCCCTTTCTCCCTATGTGTATGTCTATGGCGTTTCTCTCACTTCCTATGTTACTCAAATTTACTATAGGTTTTTTAATATTTTCCATTCGCTTAAAATGGGCTCATAGGTAAAATTTCTCCCATGGACACAACCTTTACAATTAATCATAGACCTCCCAAGAAAGCTACCTATAGGTGGTATCTGTGACAAGAATCACAAGTTCAATCTCAACCCCTTTCCCCTATAAGAATCACTAAATGTTTTGTTACTGTAGTTCTTGTGGTATTTGATCTTCCATGGAATTGTGAGGTAGATTGGTTCTTGTTCGTGAGTGGGCATTCCCCCAATCATGACCTAACCAACAAATTTAATTAAAAGAGTTTATATTTTTTCGAGCCTTGTTAAATGCTTAATCATCACTTCTATTGTCACTTTCTAGTCAAGGTGGTGCTCTAATTACCCTTGGGTCAAGAATACTCTTTTGACACTCAGCATTCCATGTCAAAGAGCATGAGTGCACCATGGAGTTTCTTGCTATCAAGATAGGGGATGCACTCTCACTAATTTGCAAACTAAAATTTCAATGAGTGGGTTCATAAAGCTCAGTCCCTAGCTAGTACAACACGAAATCATTCATATAGAGAAGGAACTCACTCATGAGATATAGACTCTCATGGACACTAAAGTGTTAGTGGAAGTTTAAAAATTAGATATGAGATGTAGGGCATACTAAAAGTCGTTATAACTAATATATGTACACATGAGACATCTAGTGGAACATAAAGTTACTCCTTGGTATAGTTTTGGTCGATAGATGTGAGATAAAGGAGGACATTTTTTTACCATAAATAAGATGCAACAATGCATGATAGCTATGGATGAGTGACTAGGTCGATTTGAGAAACACATAAGCATTCCCACTTATTCAAGTAATTGCTCCCCATATAACAATAAAGGTCCGATGCTTGTTCAAGCCACCAATTGATATAAATCAATCTAAATGTCATTTTCTTTCTATGTTTTCAAACTTTTACAGTTATGTTATGTAATTTTATATCTAAAAATGTCCTAAAAGTCCCAACAAATATTGTAGCCATTTTAATTTTAGTAACCTTGTGAGTACCTTATCATTTACACTTTTAAAGTGAAAAGATTTATTAATTTGGTCTTAGACTAAAAATCATTTGTAAACCTCAAATTTAAAAAGTGATATATATATATATATATAGATATATAACTTAAACTTTTAATAGTAGATTTCTCACAATCATATGTCATTAATGAAAAAGTAATTTTTGAGATAACTTCACCCACACTAAATTCAGAGACAAAAAATTAAATAATAAAATATTCACTTAAACAATTACAATGTTTCAACTCACTCATATTTTTCTATTAAAAAATATTATTATTATTATTAATTATTATTTAAAATATATATTTTGAAAAAATTAAAACTTCTACGGTTACACCAATTCACGAAACCTCTCCCTTGCAGGAAAAATCATTAACAAAATCTGTTTCATATCATATTCTTGTAGCATAGGTCTTTTGCGGAAACAACACAGAAGATGACCTATTGAAAAAGAAAGCGTGTCATTTATGTTTACTCTCATGTAAACGGCTTTTCTTTGTACACTGCTAAACCGATATCAGGATGATCTGGCACCAGACTCAATCAGTCCAAAGATTGCTCTGAATAATTTATTATAATCTGACGTACGACATTTCACAGGCACACCATGATAAATAATAATAATAACAGCTGAATAATAAATGGAGGATTTCGCGCACATATCTTTCAAAAGTAGTTTAATAACTTAATTATGAATGAAGAATATGGCGGAGATATAGGATTTTCCACCGATGAGGACATCACTACAAAAATAAATCGTCTTTGCTGACATAACAATTGATGTTTCAGTAACAATATTATACCTCATAAGTGCAATCCACTTTCTTGTATTATGTTCAGAAACAACAGTAAATAAAATATTCAGAACAGTTTACTATCCTGGACATCTTTATCACCATCATCACAGACATAGTATTTAATAAAAACTGCAACCTCTGGGCCTATGCAACTGTAATTATTCACGTAGATCTTGTCAGGTAGTCATAATATCGAGCTTCAGACGGCGTCCGCTGCAATTTCAAGTCCCTATGAAACTTGTCGATGAAAGCTCCTGCAGCCCGGTCCACATCCTGGTCTCCATCGTCTGCATAAATGCCACTTTGAAAATTAATTGCAGGACTTGCTGCTGCCGATTGCAAATTAGAAGAGGAATCGGAAACAGGTTTTAGCGGCTTCTCCTCTACTGGTTTCACCATGGATGTCGATTGTCCCCGGTGTCGATTTTTCTGTGCTTTCATGCATTTATCTGGGCTGCATCCATGTATCAGTTTAAATAGCCACTTTCCATGCATCTTACAAGACGATAAAATAGATGTATTGAATTATGAATTACTGATTAGTTAAAAAAAGGAAAAAACAGAAAATAAATCAGACAACCTAATTACGAGAACAAACTATTTTGTGAGGATTTCTCTCACAAATTAAAATACTTTAGAAAAATTGACCAATGGAGTAAAATAAATGAATGCATGAGCAATTGTCTCGTTCGTATATATATATATATATATATTTGTATATGTGAGAGAGAGACAGAGAATGGGCATCCAATATAATAACAAAGTACACTTTAAGCATCAGTGCCGGACTGTTTCTGGTGGACGACACTTCACTGATCTATCTTCATCGTTGGCATTTCCAGCGCACTTTCTTGTTATGGATTATTAAACATTTCTGAGGAGATTCGCACGCGTTTTGATGTGTTGACAGTGTGTTCGGTACGCCGATTTGGTTCGAACACGAATTATCATTACAATTTTATAAAAAGTTATCATGTTTAAAGTGTTGCAGATTTTGCTTTGGAAGACTGCGAGGAGGCCAAATCGATTTTTGTGTGAATGTGCAAAAAAAGACGACGCGTTTGGATTCGGTGCACTATGTATATAATTCATATAAAGGTTAAACAACCAGAAATGCAATCATGAAAGAATAAAGCAAAATCAAGATATGCAAATTTTTATATGAATTCATCACAAATAAGTTAATGACACATTTATACAAGATGATAATGATGATGATAAACTAAGATGGGAACAAAATAAAAATAAAATAATTTAAAATTCAGAATCAATTTATATTCACATCATTATAATAATCATGAATCCTTTTATGGTGATTTAATTTAATATTCATAATTAGTTAATAAATATTTGAAAGCAAAATTACTATAACTAAAAATATTTAAAAACTATTATAGAAATATCAGAAGTTATAAAAAAATGATCCACACAAATTGAAATTCAAACGGAAACTGCTAAGTATTTTCACTATATATAATTGAGAAAACTACAATAAAACTTTTAATTCATTCCCTAATTAGATTATGGGTGAAAAAGATTAAATAATAAATAATCATATTTGTGAAAAGATAAAAAGTAAATATTATATGAATTAAAAGAAAACTAATAACAATAAATAAATAAATAAAATCAATTTTCATATGCTGGATTTCTCATTTACTAAAAAGATAACTATAACATAGTGGTGCATTTTAATAATATAATATTCAACAAATCAATTTTCAGTGTCGATCTCATAGCCACTAATAAGATAACTATAATAGAGTGCTGCATTTTAATAATATAATGTTCAAGTTGGGAGTGGAATATATGTTTATTATTTGGAT
>APFE031563600.1:0-11200 GCA_000404065.3 Pinus taeda
GATCTATTAATTAATCCCCTAAAAGTAGTGTCCATAGCTCTTTGGAAAGTTGCTCCTGCATTTATAAGCCCGAAAGGCATCTTTTGATATGCATATGTTCCCCATTTTGTTCTAAATGTTGTTTTGAGTTGGTCATCAGGATGAACCAAAACCTGGTTGTATCCTGAAAAACCATCAAGAAAAGACATCAATTCAGAACCCGCCACAGATTGGAGTATTTGCTCCATAGTTGGCAATGGAAAATTGTCTTTTAAACTTGCTCTGTTCAAATTTCGGAAATCTATACAAATTCGAATGTCGCCATTCTTTTTTCTGACAGGCACCATATTAGAAACCCAATTAGAATGTCGGACTGGGAAAATAATTTTGGCTTTGAGGAGTTTGTTAAGCTCCAACTTAATCTGACTTTCCAAATTGGGATGAATTTTCCTTAGCTTCTGTTGTATAGGTTTTTGATCTGGAAGCATTGGGATTGTATGCTGGATGATAGACGTGTCATAAGTCTTTAGGTCATCATATTTCCAAGCAAAGACGTGTTTATTCTTCTTTAATAGTTTAACAAATGCTTCTTTCTCTTGTGTAGAAAGTCCTAGTCCTAAATTGATATTCTGAGGAATTTGATCAGTACCCAAATTTATTAATTCAAACCTTAGGGTAGAACTTTGGATTTTTGTATTGGTTACAGGTTTAAACCTGTCTTTTATATCATAAAGATCTTCAAGTTTCACCACTGGCTTGGGAATTGCATTTTCTTGGGATGCCTCTTTAATTTGGGAATCGTGCTCATCTTCTTCAATGATCTGATTATCATAGGACTTTTCAGAAGTCAAGAAGTGCAGAATATCATTGTCATGATTAAAAACTCTCCAATTGGTGATATTGTCGGGGATCGAAGGTCTGAAAATTAACTCTACAGAAAATCTATCAGGGCTGTAGTCTTCTGAAGGTAGGAGCCTTGAGGCTACATTAGCCAGTAGGTCAGCAGCCGAATTCGGGGATCTGGGGATAGAAGAAATATTAAATGCTAAAAATTGTGAAGTGAGGTCTTGCACAAGTGATTGGTAATGCTTTAGATGGTTTGAAAGGCAATGAATTGCGTTTCTAACCTGCTTAATGATGATTTCTGAATCACCAAAAACCTTTAAGTATTGCACTTTAAGGCTGATTGCCTTATATAAACCCTGAACTAGGGCTTCATATTCAGCTGTGTTATTCGTGCATTCGAATTCTAACCTGCAAGACAGCATCGTTCTTTCTCCATTTGGATTAACCAAAATGCAACCTGCTCCTGAGCCTTCATTAGACTTAGAGCCATCGAAATATAAAGACCAAAATAAAGGTGTATTAACAGTAGTATTTACAACCTTCTCATTATCATTAAAACATCTAAACATATACGTTTGTGAGAAATTTTCAATCTGCGATGTGAAATGATTAATTGAGAAAGGGGAGGGTTGGGCAACAAAGTTGCCAAAGAATGACTCGGATGAATAATTGCCCAAAATATTATTGTTGAAAGCTACAGGGTGATTCTCTTGTTCGAAATCGGTAACTGTATGGGTCATATGTTTTTCTCGGTCTATCTTGATCTGATTTGGCTTGCCTTTATAAGGGAGCCACATATGTGACCAATCGGTGGATATGTACCCATGTAATTTTTCGGACCAGTCTCTGCTCAAAATCAGACCGTAAAACTCAGGTATGTCAGCTATAAGGATATCGATTCTTTGTACTATTCTTGGATCGGCTGACAACCTGATGGTTACGGAATTAATTTCACCAACTACCTGCACTTTGGTTCTGTCTAATTGAACAATATGGATAGCAGACTTATGGGGTTCTATGTTCAGTTTGGAACAAACTGAAGCTGGCATTATATTAGAAGATGCCCCTGAGTCAATTAAACAATTGTGCAGGTTTCTATTATACATTTCATAGGTTAGGAGAAATGGTGGAGTGTGAGAGCTTGACCTATCACCAATTAGGACGGAATCAGTGGCTTCAACCATACCTGGAGGAGACTGGCCTGAGTCATTTGCAGCCTTTGAACTTGGGAGAGGAGTAGAAGGGACAGCGTTCAATTCTTTAAGAAGTAACTTTTGCTGATGTTTAAGTTTGCTAAGCTCAAACATGGTTATGTTGGCTTTGGTATTTTTCATGTCATCAACAATATTGTACTCCATGGAATCGGATACTACTAATGTTTTAGAAGTTGACGGAGGAGTTGAGGGTTGGTTTTGAGAAGCTGCTACAGGTGTTTTCTTTGGAGGGTTTTTCTCTTTTGTTGTAGTAGCACCTGCACTTCTTTTCTTTGAAGTTACCTGAACAGGATCAGGAACACCTTTACTCCTAGTGGTGACTGGAAAGGCTTCTTCTTCATTATCTGTATCAGGATTGGGGAGTATAAAGTCCCACATTCCATGACATTCAGCCACTTCTTCTTCTTCGTCTGATGGCGGGGTTGCCTCTTCTTCTTCTTCTTCCTGGTCAGAGTCAGCATTTGATATGACATTAGGTGGTTTGGGTTCTGTTTTCTTGTAAGTCCTAAAAGGTCTTTTGCTTGTTGATTCGGCCACCTGCTTTTTAATGTCAATCATTTTGTTGGACAGTGTTTTCAGGACTTTTTGTAGTCCCTCCATATCATATGGGTCTTTAGAACTTTTCTTTTTGGAGTCTTCTTTAAACGAAACTTTCTTGGCTTTTCTATCCTCCAAGGCAGCGTTCTTCTCTAAAGAATTAATGCTCTTCTCAACATCAAGTGATTCTTTCATGTTCTCAGCTAAGGTAGTTTTCCCAGCCCGATCTACGAAAATAGCTATATTAGCTGGCAAGGCAGTGATATACCATTCGCTTCGTATCTGTTCGCTTGGTTTGGAAGCTGTAGGGATTTTATTAAGGAGTTTATTAAAACGAGCATTAAATTCCTTGATGGGTTCCCTATATTCTATCCTTAAGTTGGAGAGATCATTTATTAAGGTTGCTAAAGATCTATCATCTCCATACTTAGTCAGAAACTGCTCTTGGCATGTATCCCAGTTAGTAATGGATCCATAGGGTAGCGAAAAATACCATGATCCAGCTGATCCTTGTAAGGTATAAGGGAAAAGTCTGACGAAAACATCTTCATGGGTTACCCCTTTCAGGTTGACCGATAGCATAAAATTATTGATATGTTCTTCGGCCTGAGTTCCATCATCCGGGTTGAATTTAGGGAGCCATTTTTCTGGTGCATCGGGTAAAGGATGTAATGGCGCAGGCATATTGACTGCGCCCGGTCTCGTCCATGGATCCGCCATTATAATAGTACCAGGAGTTGATACTATTATTGGGGTTCTAGATGTATGGGATGATGAAGATACTGAAGGGTGAGCTGATTGAGATGTTGAAGCTTGTGTTCCCTGGTGGACTACAATATGCAGTGGGGGAGTGGATGGTCGACTTTGCAGATGAGAAGATGAGATGGAGGATGTGAATGAAAGTTCCTCACTGTCGGATTGCTTGGTGTGCTTCTTGGCCCTTTTCCTTTCAGGCAAGGGGAACTGAATGGGTTCAATACCAAGTTTTCCACTTTGCAATCTGGTGAGTGGATGAGATAGGTTGAACTGCGAAGTCGTACTGCTTTGTGACAACTCAGATTTTTGCGGCGAGATCGAGAAAGTCTGAAGTTGATGGATTAGAGACTGGACTTCAGGGGATTCAAGGCTCAATTGTCCTGAGGGTTGATGGGTGTAAGCAGTGGTTGTTGATTCCTGTTTTTCTTGATTACGCGTTGGAGAACCAGCACGCGATCGAGAATGAATAGGAGATTCGGAGGGAGAATTACTCTTGGAATGGCTTGTGATTTTTGGTTTACTTGCCATTCATAGTTAAGGCCCTCCTTCTAGCGCCAAAAATGTTGAAGCCTCGAAAATCGTTGCACCAACATTGGGGAAAACCACCCGGTCCGGACCTTAGTGCAGCTCCTTTTCCGTTTGGTGTAGTGGCTCCGACTGGGGATAATGGGACCAGTTTCCCAACAATAGATGAATGGGATGAATGAATACTTTGTTGGTAACAGTAATGGTGAATGAATATCTATTAACTATTGACAGAAATGCAATAAAACTATTGACAGAAATGCAACAAAACTATCCCGGGAATCTATTTGAACATCTAAAGCGTAGCTTTTGATGTTCTATATCCAAAAATACAATTATATAGATGACTGCATTTATATGGACATAGATATTAAACCATTTAAAATGGCTGCACCTAAATAGTTAGGCACAGCGATTAAAACAATGCTACTAAAACTTTAAATATTCATACTATTAACGCATACATGATGAATAGTAAGGCATATCATCTAAACATCCAATAGTGGTATGAGTAAGATTTCCTGTCGTTATGCATGCATACAATTAACAGTAGCAAGAATAAATACACAGCGAAATAATATACTCAGAATGAATCTAAACAAAAGATAAAAATACCAGTTGAATAGCAAACCACTCCCGATATGAATCGCTATGTACAGCTTTCACTTAGACGCATCAACGTTCCTCAAATCAACGACAGTAGTGCACAATTGAATTAAGAAACTTTCTTCATTTAAATAAAAGCAGCTGGTCGAGTTTCATAAAAGAATAGAGGCTGAAGCACAATAGTGCAAACTTCAGTCTGTTAAGTCTTATACAAAATTTTACGACCCTTTCTAAATGCATGAAAGGGTCTATAAATACTAAACTAATCTAAAATATCTATGAAACAAAAATGCTAATTATTCTGATATCAATAACTTCTTCGTTGCTATTTTCCCTGGCAGACTAAAGAGCTGGGTGATGACTCATTCTGTCAGCTGCTTATCTTTAGACCTTAGGTGATGAATGTCGAGCATCGGCTGAACCTCTGGCGGTTTGTTTGTTCGTGAGCTGAGCTGGGCGGCAAATGTGGCATCTTGGATTTCAGGGATCATGTACTGAACAGCATCGGTCAAACATTTAATGGCGGCTCGTTGTTCATAAGGCTTAATGAGGAAATGCCAATATGTTTCTATGCTTAGGCTGTTAACCCCAGCAATTAACTTTCCTCTGTTCTCTAACTCTGGGTAAGATAATTGTTCCAATGTATGAGCTGTAATTACCTTTCCGGGTGTACACTGGGTAACAATGTTTGATAAGTAAAGTGTATCATTAACCAGATCAATCAGATTGTTAGAAGTCAATGTGCTCCTTGAAGCTGCCCTTTCTGCTTTCATTACCTGTGTATGCCATTCTGTGAATAATATGTTTTTATGAACTTCAAGTATTTTTGGCAAATTAGAACCTTTTCCTTCTTTTGAATCTTGCCATTCAAGGTGTGCTGTGATAATTTCATCAGCTTGATTCAACTCATCTCTTGCCTTTTCTACTCGATCGCTTACAATTGTGGCTAATTCACAAAGTGGTTCTGCTTGAGCAAGGTATTGAGCCAATATTTTGACTTGCGATATAAGCACATTGTTAACTATCGTTGCTTCTTTTCTGAATTCAATTACCTGCTAATTTCCTTTGAAATTATCCAGTTGTGCTGTAATCTGGGCGATATGCTCATCCTTATTTTTCAATAATTGCTCATTTGCTTCCTTTAATTGTTCCAAAGCCTCTTTCAACTCATTTTGTCTATGGATTGCCGACTGATTGATGCTCTGTTTTTCCTCCTCCCATTGTTTAGTCAATTTCTCATTCATTTGTTGTTGTTGCTCTAACTGTGCCTCGGTTTGTGTCACCTTTTGTTTCATTGCTGCCAACTCTTCTTGTAAAGTGGAAATTTCTTGCTCTCTATTTTTAAGCAAAAGACTTACCTCTGATGCCTTGTCTATAGTAGCAGTTGAATAGGCTCTAGCATACTGTGAGAGTTTGGTTAGATCATCGGAGGGGTCTTGTTTCTGCTTCCATACTACATTGCCCATGATGGTTGACTCGGGAAAGATAGAAGGTTGATCAGGCCTTTGTCTCTTTCTCGACCGTTTTATTACGGCTTTATATTTTGGGCTGTAGAAGACATTCAAAGGGGGAATATCTTCTACCTGTAGCATGATTTGTTCACTAGGGCTTTTCGGAATAATCTCCACATCTTTTGATTTTGGTGTAGCGCTGGTTATGCTTAAACCCTGAGATAAGGTTTTACCCTGTTCAGTGCTGCTTTTGGGAGTATCGGTGCTCTGCGAGTCTTTATTTCCACTGATGATGGTGCTGAAATGTTGCCATTCCTTTTGCAATTGAGGGTTTGTGACAACACTTTTATTAATATCGGTGGCGCTTTGTTTAGACTGGGATTCTTTAAGCAGTTGTTCTTGCTTTTCTCTTTCTCTCTGCTCCTATTCTTCCCGTTGTTTCTCTGCCTATTTCTTCTCTGCCTGCTCTTTTTCCTTCTCTTTCTGCTTCTTTTCTGCCTGCTCTTGGCGCTGTTTATCTTCCTTCTCTTTCCTCAAGCGTTCTTGTTGTTCTTGTTTTATCTTCTCTTCTCGATGTTTCCTTTGTTGTTCCTCCTGCTCTTTATTACTGGTCTGTATTGTAGCAGGAGGCTTCTTAGTCTGTTGTTTGCCAGGGCCACTTGATGATGCTGCTTGGTCAGTTATTAATAAATCCAGAGGCAGAGTTTGCAACCTCTGTTCTCTGATTTTATTAAACTCAATTAATCCTTCATCATTGTATTGCCTCTTGGCGAGTTGCATGACCTGAAATATTGATTCAGCTGATTTGAACATGTCATCAAAAATGTCTTCTTTGTGATTAAATAATGCTAATTTAGCATGCTCCAAAGCAGCATATGCTGTTTTCTTTGGATCGAATAGCCTATTGGGCAGGGTAGCAAAATTTAGGGCTTGAATTTTTGAAGCTTCTTTCTCTGCATGTTTTAGATCATTCAGCGTGAAAACCCCACATCTGAAGGGGAAAGTAGGCCAACCCCTTTTCTTCTCCTTTTTAAGAATCTGAGTGGTGCTTTCTGCTGTTATTTGGTAAGCAATCTCCCTTGCTAACAGTTTATCGGGGACATATAAAGGAAGGACATGAGGGTTTGCTTGACTTCCGAAAACCCTAATATAAGTGAAATGTTCTTCTCCGAACCAACTACGTACCGCAGGTAAATCAAAAGAAGCAAGGTAGGATATCTTGGGAATAGGCTTGTCAAAAATTGCATAATATACAGGCACCATGAAACCATTGCAAATCTGGTACATGTGGTTTCTATAAGATGGTTTCCACATCTTACGATGATAAATGTGAATGGGCGAGGGGTCCTGCACGGTCCACCTCCAGCCAAGAATAGGGAATTCAGAATTAAAACACAAAGTGTCCAAGATATATGCACTGTAGTAAAAAGGGAGAATTTTTCTTTCACTGACTCTAGAATTGTTCCTGAAATTGATAACAGCTAATGCCAGTTTATCTGATAGAATAGTGGCCCAATCCATAATAACACTGTTTACTGCCGCGTCCATGAGAGGAACCATTTCAATGGTGAAAACGGCGGAATCATGTAAACCCCACAATCTACACATCATTATGCCGGCATAACAATAAGGAGAACACAGAGAGTCGACTGAGTACTTACCGGAGGATTCATGTTTGTGTTTACTTGGATTCTGCCTCCACTCCTTGATAGGCTCAGATTTGATTGCGTGTTCACTTGCAAATTTTTTCAGAAAAGCGCTATTATATACTTTTTCTGGCATAGGCAAATGATACATTTGCCTCAGATCTTCAGGCTTGAATGACCCAAAAACTCTCCCATCCTTTGTGATGAAAGTTCTATTAGTGAAGGGGATCTCTTCAATTGCCCATTTCACCACGTCAGTATACGGGAGAATTTGCTCTCTAGCTGCAATTCTATGGAGGAACGAGTCTGCCAAATCTTTAATAGTATTTTCCGACTTATCAGATGAATCCGCAGTAGCTTCTTCCTCTGCTTGTGCTGGTTTTTCAGCTTCTATTAAGTCGTAAGTCCCTTGCCAAGTGGTCTTTGCTAGGCCTGCGCATGTAGTGTCGGATATTAAACCTTTCTTACTATTTGGCGTTGATTGTCCTGTGGCTGGTGAGTTTGAAACACTGGCAGCCTTCTTGGACTTTTTCCCCATCATGTTTTGAATCCTCTAGTAGAAATGTATCCTGCAACAGGGAATAAGATCTGGCGTTACACAGAGATAATAGAGAAACTCAGAGATGATAGCCGAATGTAAAAGATTAACGTTGATATATCCGGCTTTTGTTGAACGCGGAGACAATCTTTAGGCAAATCTTAGGGCAGGGATTCATTATGTAACCGTATAGGGCCTGCCACCTTTATAAATGCCCATTACTCCCAAATTTGATTCGTAAATCTCTTAAAGCGAGTAGAGGGCGTATGGGCGGCCGGGCGTGAGTGATTATGCCTTAATTACCAATAAATTGGGCCTTCCAATCACTTAACTGGCTTTTTCATTGAAAATTGTGCTTTACCGCATCGCAAGGAAAGAGGGGCACGAATGGCTTCAACAATGGGTTTGAATATCGTTGATCGCCGATTGCGATATCGCATCGGCGAAAAACATATGAGCGTTAAGAATGGTACAAGAGGATTGCCGATTGCCGATTGCGATATCGCATCGGCAGGAAGCATAGTGCATATGTGTTCAAAAAGGAGTGGGGCCGATTGCGATATTGCCGATAGCTTTATCGGATCGGGGCTTTACCATGTGGTGCATTAGGGATACATAAGGGATTTGCCGATTGCCGATTGCGATATCGCCGATGGCTTTATCGCATCGGGGAAAGGGTGTATGTCATTTGATGCATTGGTTGTTCACCTTTGCGATGTGCGATCTTGCGATAGCTTTATCGAGAAAACTTTATTTGCGCCTTATGTTGTTTCTTTAAATGAAATAAAGCTTTGATATCAATTTTATTTTCTAAGAGGGACCCATTCCATATTCTAATGTTTTTTGAAAAAAGATATTTATGAAATGGGGGGTTGTTTTGCAAGGCACAACACCTATATAAAGCAAAGGAGATCATTTGGCTTGAGTATGCTTTTGGGTTGAATATCTTAAGATCTGAAATATTTGGGTTATTGTTTCAAAAAGATTGATCTATATGAAAGTGAAGTGGAAAGTGAATCTGTGAAGGGTGATCTCTCGAGCGCTTGATCAGATCTGGGTATCCGTCTAACTGTAGCACACTGGTGATCTGCAAATTCGGCCCTAATCTGATGTACGCAAGTGTTTAACGGTGCCTCTGCGTAGGTACGCAGAGCAGAAGAAGGCGAGCTGCGTGGGTACGCAAAGCAGAAGAAGGGTGACTACGTGGGTATGCAGAGTAGAAACAGGCGAACTGCGTGGGTGCACAGAGCAGCAGCGGTTCAGGTGCGTACGCACAGTAAACGTACGCGACGCGATAGTCTTTTTGAGTGCGTGCCTACTGTGACAGTACGCGGCGCGATAGTGCATTTGGGTGTGTACTGTACACAGCGCAGTAGAAGAAGCAGTGCGTGGTCACGCAGTGCAGCAGAAAGAACTCTGCGGGTATACGCAGAGAAGCAGAGGGTGAAGTGTGTAGCGACGCAGGCCAAAGAAAGGAAAGCTACGTATCTGTCTCATGACTATCTGTTGACTAAATGTTTCTCTTGATAAGGTGTTCTGGGTTTAGTTCTGTGTTGTTGATCTGGTTACTACTGTTGACTATGAAATCTACATGTACTTGATGATCATTTGATGTATATGGATCCAGTTTGAAAATTTATGAAAAGTGTCCTTGAAAAGAAGTAGGGGGTTGTAGCTCCCTTCCAGGAGAGACTGGAAAACGAGAGAGAGTTGTAGCTCTCTGCAGGTTGCAGCCTGCGTACTGGTAAAGGACTGCACCAGTACAAGACCATTGTAAAAAGGAGTTTCTAATTTGAAAGAAGATAGAGACATATTGCAGCAGGTGGTTTTCACCCACATTGGGTTTCCACCTTATATCTGGTGTTCTTTGATGTGACTGTCTGTTTTCTTGTTCATGCTCATTGTTTTATGGTACTGATATGCAAAAATTCAAAGTGTAAATAAGGAAGATTTGGTAAAAGGACTAGATAATACTGATTCACCCCCCCCCTCTCAGTATTATTTTCAACAGATCCACCATGTTCCCAAAATATATATGAGGAAGTTTGATGGCAAGGATCTTGGAACATGGATACTATAGATGGAGCAATTTTTCAATCTACAGAATGTGAAAAACACAAAAAAGGTATGTATTGCAACTTTATATTTGGAACCAAATCAGTTTGTATGGTATCAATGGCTTTGCTCTCGTAAACAAATTGTCACTTATGCAATTTTTATGGAAGAAATAATAGCACATTATGAAGAAACAAAAAGCAACACCTTTTTTAGCGAATTGATAAATCTCAAACAAAAGGGTTCAATGGTGGAGCACATTGAGGACTTCCAAAAATTGAACATAAGGGTAAAATATATTCCAGAGGAGAATAGGATTGATGCGTTCATAGGGAATTTAAAGGATAATATCCAACATGAGGTTTGCCTTTGGGAACTTGATTCATTAGAGAAGGCATTTAGGTTAGCAAAAAAATGGAAAAAAAAATTATGGCAACCAGGAAGCCTACCACTCAAAACTATAAAGATGGAAGTGTTGTTGCCCCTAGCCTTCCACAACCTACAGGGTTGACACCACAACAATTGGAAGAAAAAAGAGAAAAAGGGCTTTGTTACAGTTGTGATAGAAAATACAATAAAGGTCATAAGTGTGCTGAGAATAAATTATTCTACATAGATTGTTAAGAGGAGGAAGAAAAAGAACATGAAATGTCAAAAGAAGAGGATATACTCTAGGAAAAAACCCTAAATAAAGAAGAAATGAATCCGCCCATTGTAATGCATTGGCTAGAATTACCGCTCCTCAAACTATCAAGATAGAAGGACATATCAAGAGGAAAAAGGTAATAGTGTTGATTGATTCGGGAAGTACCCATTATTTTATTCATTGTAAGATAGCAAAGGAATTGAATTTCTTCCTATATCCAACACCAGAGTGTCAAGTGATGGTTCCAAGCGGAGGAACCATAAATTGCTCAGGAAAGTTCCATAATATCAAGCTATCCATGGGAGAATATGTATTGAATAGCCCAATGCTTTCCATTCCAATCGGTGGTGTTCATGTTGTACTAGGAGTCCAATGGCTACAATACTTAGGTACAATAGCTT
>APFE031563603.1:0-14623 GCA_000404065.3 Pinus taeda
CATAGAATGATGTTTATCTAGAGAAGGATAGCTCTTGTTTGGTTTGTTTGTCATTAGAGAGTCTTAGACTCCTAGGAAGGTTGGATTTGTCCGCAAATATAACTCATTCCGTGTGACACCAAGATTAAGGCTCCAAGTGATAGGGTGGGACCTCTTAAAGAAGATCTATGTGATGCTTTGATACTTCCAAGAGGCTCTTTGCTTCCTTTAAGAGACCTAGGAAAGACTTGTGCTAGACCTAGAGTTTTATGGATAACTGTGGCAAGAAATACTTCCAAGGTACTAACTATGTAAAGGAAAGGGAGGAGAAATGGTTTCTTATGATTTATTCCAAATAATAATATGCTCATACAACGCTCAAGAAGTCCCCTAGTCTAGGAGAGAAACAAGCAAGGGTTTCCCTTCTAGGTCACACCTAGGGCACAATATTTTATGGAAGAGGAACCATTAAAAATCATCCAAACTTGCACATCCTCAAGGCAAGACCCTAAGGAAGAGTCTTATCCTAATGGAATCCAAAATTTCACTCTATAAAGGAATTCACTTGATTCCCTAGCCTAGTCATCCTAGAAAAGGGGGCCAAAAATTTGAGGAGGAAATATGGAGAAGAGAGGAGTTGATCGCCAAGTTTCTTGGAACAATGCCTAGTCCTTTGGGCTATGGAGTCCTAAATTCTTTTAAATTGGCTAAAATCATTCTTATGTAGGCTAAATATTGATGCCCTAGAAATCAACCTTTAACATTTACCTACTCAAGATTTATAGATTTTTATGGAAGAAAGACAAAACTTCACCCACTAGGAGCATTCATCATTTTCCATACAATTAGTATCATATGCGATCTCCAACCAAATAGCTTTCCAAAAATAATTTTCAATAATTAAGTCACAATAGCATTAACCTAGTTGCAACAATTCCATACATCAGACATTATTTCAAGAAAATATTTAACAAGAATCACTTACAAGATGACAGATATATTCATCCAAAAATCATGAGATAGCTCCAAAGAGAATCGAAAATTCCAGCTCCAAATGTCAAAATGCATCAAATAATCTCCAATAGCTTCCAAAGAAAAAGTGTGAGTTCCTTTACAAGAAAATAATCCAAGTGATGATGATGATCTCTCACAAACGAGAGTGAGTTCTATTTCTATGAATCTTACTAAGTTTAATTATTGTAATTAGCCCCCAAAACATTAAATAATGGGCAAGAAACAAGCCTTAGTCACATGCCGATTAAGTAGCTTTCACAAATTATAAGTTATCCATCCAAATGCTAGCTGAATTGATGACACCATATTGATCTAGGGATTTTGGAGGGCCGCATGGAGTTCTAATTGTTCTAGAATGTGAAAAAGGGCTCTATAGACCTTGAACAAGTTTATGGCTCCTTGGTCTCCTTCAAAGTCATCATGTGGGGACCCAAATTGGGTTTGGGGCATAAGAACTACTCTCATGGGTCTCCTGGTGATAAAAAATCTTGTACTGCTCCAATGATTGAGGGATCTAATGATGGTGTTTTCCCTCCCATTTCTCAAGTATAAGACAAACCTCCTTTCGGCCTTGTATCAAGTGCCATAATATGGTAAACATGTCAGGCACACAGGTCCAAGTGCATCATCTCACGAATAATATGGGGAAATTTTCAAACTGTTGAAGGTGTTGAAGGTGCCCATGGCATGGAATGATGCTCTAACACATGATGGAGTCTCATGGCTCTCAACACACCCCTTAGGAGTTTCAATATGATCCTATGGTGGGATTGGGCCCTAGTTAAGTTTCCCAACCCATGATTAAACCACCTTCTAATTACATATAAAATCTAATGCACCTCCTCACCGTCAGGTACAATAATGCATTAGTGCATCTAAGTGAATTGATCTTGTTAATCAAGGGCACATTGAGACTTCATAATGGGCGTCCTTTCCAAATTTAGGGCTTTAAGCTTGTAATAGTGTTACCTCTTTAGGTAAGAGTGGCTAATAAACAACCCTATTAGGTGTTCCCAAACCCTAAGGGGAAATACAGGTCCAATGCACATCCTTCAATTGATAGGGGTCATGTGACTAATGATGATATGGATGGGGACTTGGGGGTCTCAAAGCCAAATTCCATGGTTTCAAGGATGGTAATGATGAGGGATTCCCATATATTTGGGTGTATATATGTAGGAGGGAGAAATCGTGGATACATGAGTTACCTTGGACATTGTTTTTCCAGCCTTCGTTATTTTCCTTTTGTCATTTTATGATTTTTCTTTGTATTACTACTTGGGGCTCTACGAAATAAGAGCATGCTATGAGAGATATGCAACATTTATTACCCCCTTAAGATGGGGTAGTTCATCACCCACTAGGGGTTAGTACATGTATGGATTCCTTAATGTGTGGGTCACCCAAGGGCCCTAGGAACTAGGGTGATGGCCACATGCTATATTAAATATTGAGGCCATTTTTTTCATTTTATGATATTCTTTTTTTTTTCTTACTTCTTGTCATGATATGATTTTAAAATTCTTTTAGCTGCATCAACCTCTAATGAAACAGTTCAAGGCCAAACCCAGGCATGTGGACAAAGGGAGGGGGAGTACCAGTGCCTTTTGGACCCAGTGGTCATGTGGACACAAAGAGGGAAGATGATGTAATAAGGACTGTAATATGCAGAGGGGAGTGAAAAATGTGGAATGGGAAAACGAGACTATCAAACCAAAATCGAGGTTTCCCAAGTAGTGCCCTTCTTGAAGCCATTGGCCAATAGGGGATATTCCATCAGGCTAGGATTTAGGATTAACCCCCCATTTAAGGTGAGGGAACTGTCAGATAGGTAGTAACTCCTCAAAATCAATTCATTTTATTCATTCAGGTTGGTCTTTATTATATACATGAGGGAGAGACTGTTCATCTCATCTCCCGATGGATTTTCATATTTTCTATTATTATTTACATCAGTTACACTTATTCACCCAATCCTGATGATTAGGTGTCAACATTCCCCCCCTTAATCTGAAGGGATGTTGGTGAGTCCAAGCATCATTCTGAATCTTTCAAGCTTTTCTCTTCCAAGCGCTTTGGTGAAGATGTCTGGAATTTGCTCATTTGTGGAACAATGACGGAGATGGATTGTTTTGGCCTCAACATGATGCCGGATCAGATGATATTTAGTATTGATGTGCTTTGTTCGATCATGGAACTTTGAGTTCTTGGCCAACTTTATTGCAGAGGTGTTGTCAATCATGAGTGGAGTTGATTGTACTTGTTTTACCTTCAAATCTTCAAGAATTTTCCTGAGCCACACAATTTCTTTCGTTGCTTCAGTTGTTGCCACATATCTCTCTGTGTGGAATTTCTGCGACTAATTTTTTGGGTGATCTCCAGGAGAACAGCTCCTGATCCAAGACTCATAGCATAACCTAAAGTAAAAAAATACCCCAGTTTCTGAGTCTCCATCAAAGTCTGAATCAGAGTACCAATCAAGCTGAAGGCATCCACCTGTGTATACTTGATTCCAAAGTCTTGAGTTCCCTTCAAGTACCTTAGAACTCTTTTTGCAGTAGACCAATGTCCCTCACAAGGCTTTTGCATAAACCTAGAGAGGATTCCAACAGCAAATGAAATTTCTGGTTTGGAAGTAGTTAGGTAGTTGAGACTTCCTGTTAGCACCCAAATCCGCCTTAGGCTGAAGGAAGGCAAAACTTAGGGTAACCACAAACCACGCTCAGTCTGGTAGCTAGCCCTACCAGAACACGAGAGGGCTCTCTCTGAGTCACACTCAGTGAATAGATAAACGAAATGGTCTAAGATGACTTACAGTGAAATATTGATCTTAGGCTAGTAAGTAATTATGGATACAAGAAACAATTTTTATGAATGACTGAGTTTCTAGGATGGTACGGGACCAACGGATAGCAATGAGCAGAGAATTTAATACAAAGTCACAGATTACTTCGTGAGGCAAGATAGGCGGAAATTCTAGCAATTTAGTTTGAAATAATGTAGAATGGAGAGATTTCTTAGGAGGGTGAAAAGGGCATAAGTACATGAATCCTTTTCAACATAAGAGAAACACACAGTGTGAAACTTTCCCACAAGCAGAGCAATAAAAATGAATTCTACCTTATCTTACTCAGAAAATTTCACTGGAACTGAATATGAATGAACTATGAAACATAACGAGATACATATGAAACATAAGGAAAAACACATTTGCTACACTCACAACCACATGAATCTCATGAAACAAAGTCGTTGCATTTCATTAATCCTCTGTCAAAATATACAATGAAGAAACAGAGTTTCTTTCCCACATTCTCCCAGAAATTACAAGCCAACCAACCCTTTTCAAATGGTTTGCATACAATATATAGAATATTCCATGAGGAAATAGAATTACCAAGAGTTGGGGAGTTTTATGAATCATTACAAAATGAAGATGGAAAGCCAACCATTAGCTACAGGTGCAGCGTTACAAAGATGACAAATGGCTTGGGTGACTGTTTGCCTTCCTTTGCCACTTGGATAGAAGCCAAACTCTTTAAAATTTGCCTTAGTTGCCAAAAAAAAATGAAGTGTAGATGAGCGGGCCCACTTGGAGAAAGTCGTGAATCGAAATTTCGCGAAACGAACGTGAATTTGGCCTTTTTCTCTATATGCGCCGCACACAATTCTATATGTGTCATGCCACTTTGGACACTGTTTTGAGGTACCTTCAGGAGTCCAAAATGTGCCCAAGTGTTCTTGTTGGAAAGCCTGGCCTATCTACTTTCCAACCCAATTGGAATTTCTGAATTTGCTGCTAATTTTCCCCTCCAAATCTTCATTCTCCCAAGACTGCTTCTTGTGTGTCAAAATAGGGGCAGAGAGGTCATTTTTTGGGTGTTTTTGACCTCCTGGAGACTCAAATCATGCCCAAATTTCTTGTCCAAGCACCAATAGTCGTGATTTTGCATGATGAATCCAAAAATGCAAGGCATTTGCAATTTGGAGCTCCCAATCCTAAGCGCTGCGCCAGTGGCGCGGCGCACAGGGAGAAAAAACCTGTGTTGTGACCAAAATTTTGCAAGTGACCAAAATTGTCCCAAATTTCTTGAAATTTGGGCTGGAGGTTCTCTAAGAGGCACTATGCTGGGCCACAGAGGCTTCAGCCAAGATTCAAAGCCGATCTTGCTCTTTTTGCCTCTTTTTTCTCTTTGTCGCTCTGCTCAATTTTGCTTTCAAGCTCCTTATCCAAGCCTTTGAACTCATGTTTCGTGCCCTGTAATGATAAACCATCCACCTCAATATGGTTTTGTCCCTGTCGGTCTTCTCCAGCAGTCTCTCAAGGTGGATGTTGATGCGCTCGAGCCAAGACTCACAGTCATTGTTAATCTCTTGCTCCAAGGGAGTGAGCTCGATCCTCCTATGTTGGGCAGCTTGGCAATTTTCACGGATGCTTTGCAGCTCCATGATCTCATGCTGGTCCTCAAGCTATTTGTTCCTCTGCTCCAAATACCTGATAATCCATTTGGCCCTCTCCAAATTGAGTGACAAGTCTTGGATCTCCGTGTTCTGCTCCTGGATGGTCATCCTAAGTTTGGCACTCTCCACATCTGCATCATCATCCTGAATGAGGATGAATTCGGCCTCATGTTCACCTGATGGCCCCTCGTCATGCATGGGCCTCTTTCCCTTGTCTTGTACCTGTATTTTCGATGCCGGAAGCGAGGCCCCTTCCACCCTGGGTGGAGATAACACTCGCTTTGCTGCTGCAAACAAGTGCCTACTGCCTCTCTGATATGTGACGAATACTGGCATAGTAGTGGTCTCGTGGCGCTCATACTGATGAGAAGGACCACCTATCTCATGTTCTGCCTCTGATAATACTTGTGAAGTGTTGAAGAGGTCACGGGAGATGAATTCCTCCCAAGCAATGCCCTGCAATCCCAACTGATGATCCACCAAAATCTGGATAAGAGCAAAGTAATAAACATTGTTAAGTTGCTGTTGAGGGGTCTTGTGCTGCATGAAGGTGTTCATCCTCTCTATGTTCCTTCAGATGAAAAATGGGAGGTTCATCATCCACACCCTGGTAAAGTGCATGAGCAACCTGATGTGATAGGTATATAGACGAGAGAACCTCCCCTCACAGCTGAAGTACTTCATGATCAATTTCATGAGCGGAGCATATTCATCTTTCAAATATCTGAATGGAAAGACTCTTGTGAGCTGCCTCAAGAATCTGGCCTTAATGTAAGGCTCATAGTGTTGCCTATCTACCTTCTTTTTCTTGTGCCACTGTTCTCCAACATTTGGTATGCCGGTTGCCACTGAGATAGTTTCGGGTGTCAATGTGAAGGTGACCCCGGCCAAGATAGAGTGACCTCCATGTAGGTGAAGCACAAAAAGACGGGCCAACTCATGATGAACTCTAACATTAGCCACCCCTTGACAAAAAATTCAAAACAATGATAAAATGCTGGAAACATGACAGGCAAGAGGGCAGGCCTGCAATTCTGTGAGGGTAGTTGGCTCATCCCTAACATGTTTGCCACTCTTGTGATGTCTCCTGGGAGCCTGTTCTTCCGAGGATGAATCTCTTTGTGTCTCCATCTCATACTCTGATGAATGCTCTGATGTCATGACTACTGTGTGTATTGTACTTGGGCTACCCTTTGATGATGGTGTGAAACTAGGTGTTGTTGTGATATCTGCCACCAAGGGGAACAATGAAAACAGGGAGTATTAGGAGGGGAATAATATGATGGGAATAGGGGTTATAGGGAGAATTTTTGTTTAGGGATATGTAAGGGGGTTAGGGGAATTGATAAGGTAGGGTTTTGGGGTGTTATGTTGACAAATAAGAGGAGGGGATAGGGAATGGGGTTTGGTAATATTTTAGGGTAGGATTAATAGGGAAAAATGAGATAGGGGGGATAGGGAAAAATGGTAGGAGAACGGAGCCTTGGCATCAACACCACAATTATGCAACCCTAGCAACAATGGCTTTTGGTGTTTTCTAGTGGTTGGTTTTATGACTTTTGTTGCAATTATACATAGCCATGAACCACCATAACATTCATAAAATTTGATGAGCAAGCCATGATATAGAGCCTACCTGTGGATTTGAGGGGTTTCACAGGCAATTTAGCACAATTTCGGGCCTTTGTGGGTGTGCGCCGCGCGCAAAACCTAGTGCGTCGTGCCCTGTATATGCGTCGTGCCCTTGTAAAATTTTCACTGTGGGGTGGCTCTGTGTGTGCCACGCTCTCTATGTGCGTCGCGCCCCTCTGTGTGTGCACCGCGCTCTGGAAAACGACTCCCAATCACTCATAAACACGCACTTTGCCCTCCTAATGACTTTGCAACGTTTCTCTATGACCTTGATTTGCACAATGACCTTGTTTGCTTGTGGAAACCTCTATTTAAAGACTTTGAAGTCATGGGTTAAATTTTTTGCTTCTCCAAAAACCCACTTTGCTAATGTTTCATTTGGTTTTTCACTGACTTAAAGCAACACTGAATTTCACTTTTCCCTTTGAAATTTTAGCTCAAATGATGAAATTTTCGGCACTCTTTGTAGGGATTGCATGACAGGGCATTTGGCCACGGAAACCATGACTGCACTTGAAGAAATCATCTAACAACTTTTTTGAAAATTTTATCACAAATGACGTTGTTTGACTTTTCTTCAAAACAGAGTTTTGAAGAACAGTCGAATTCTATCAACATGACGATGAAACTCTCTGAATCATAACTTTGTAAGGGCCTCACTCTGGCCTACATGGATTTATTGGATATGGTTGAAGACCAAATTGATTAATCCCTAGACCTAATTATCGAAAATAACTTTTGTCCATTAAAGGACCAGACCTTGATTGTCATGGACTTTAGTGATGATTGACCAAAGACCTAAGCCAGCAGGAGCCAGACATCAGGGGAAATGACTAGCATGACCTTTTCCATCAAATTATGGCATGCCCCTAGTGGAATGCAGCTGAGTGAATGGAGCGAGACTCCTAAAAATGAAATGCATAAAGAGTTTTGATCTCTGACGGAGGACTGACAAGACCGACTCTAACATTGGCTCAAATGGGGGATGGTAGCTCCTTGGAGGTGCCAAGAACAACAGATCTCTGGGAGAGCTAGACAGTGCCTTCATCCATTGGGCTATGGAGTCATTATTTCGACAATAACACAAGACTTTGACTCATTTATGAAACTAAAATGACCAAAAAATTGACTCAATTTTGACCTTGAGCTGACTTGAAGACTAACTAGACAAACTCCAACCAAACTGAAATAAAAATGGTATTTACAATGACAGTGGAAGCAGCGTTAATAACTCAGAAATGGTACCACTTGAGCAGCCGACCATTGATCGGCCCTCCTGGACAATATCCCCCGTTCATTTCCTTCAGAAGAAAGGCATTCTGACCCCGATATGTTGCAATCTTGAAAGGACCTTTCTAAAGATTCTCGAACTTACCGTGCTTACCCTTTTCCTCATTCCTTGCATCCCACTTTAGCACCACATCATCCAACTGAAATTTGTCCGCCTTTGCTTTTCTGTCATAAATTTTCTTGATCTTCTCCTGCAATTTGGATGTGTTCTTGAAAACTTCTTCTTTGGTCTGCTGCAAGTGGACCATTTGATTCAACCTTCTCTACATGGGATCTTCTTCACTGCCAGCCTCCTGAAGAAGTTTGACTACCGGGGCAGCGAGAGAGGTAGGAAATACTGTATCAACTCCATAAACAAGCTCAAACTGTGACGTACCAATGGATTTCTTCTGACTGACCCGATCTGCCCAAAGTGCATTGACCAACCTCTTATGCCAGCTCTTCTTGTTTATTTCCAGCAGCTTCTTGATGATGTTGGCCAATGATTTATTCGAAGACTCTACCAATCCATTGCCTTGCAGATGATAGGCAGTTGAGTGACCCAAAATGATGTGATATTTATGACAAAACTCTACCATCCTTTTTGATTTGAAAGTTGTTGTGTTATCAGTGATTAGCTTATTCGGGCAACCAAAACGAGACAAGATGTTATTTTCAAGGAATGAAATGATTACCACATTTGTAGCTTGTCTGGTGGGAATTACCTCGATCCATTTCTTGAAATAATATGTCGTTGTGAGGATCCATCTATGCTGACCGGAAGAAGCGGGATGAATTTCACCAATGAAATCCACTCCCCATTGCTGGAAAGGAGCACTCACCTCAATAGGCTTAAGTGGTAAAGGTTGTAACTTCTGCTTTCCTTCGAAAATATGACACTTATGACAGCACTTGACCATCTTATATACATCAGCAAACAATGTCGGCCAATAGTACCCTGCTCTCAGAATTTTATTTGTTGTTGATTTCCAAAAAAGATGACCACCATAGTCTCCTTGGTGGCAGTCCTCCATGACATTCTTTGCTTCCTTTTCCACCAAACAATTTAACAGAACTCCATCGGGATCTTTCCAATACAGTGCAGAATTTAGAATGCAAAACTTGGCAGCCTTCAACTTGAGTGTTCTCGCTTTGTTTCTAGTCATGTCGGGTGGTGGTGACAAATTTTTAAGCACATATATGATATCTGAATACCATGGAGAAAGAGCAAACATTTCAGATACCTGAATTTACGATCCATCCTCATTCTCATCGGACATAGCAGCAATCAGATTTATGTCCAAGGCATGCAAGTTTGATTCGGCCATTAACTTTTCCAATCCCTATCCTTTAACCAGCTTTGTGGGATTTATTTCCACATCATATTCCAGCAAGGCTGCAATCCATTTGCCTCGTCTTCCTTCCGGATCGGTCTGCACTAAAACATCTTTGACAGCAGCATTAGGAACATAGGCCAAAATATGAGAATGTAGAATATATACCCGGAAATCTTTCAATGATTTCACAAGTGCAAGGGCTTACTTCTCAATGATGTTGTATTTTAAGGCTGCATCTCTTATAGCTCTCCTGAAGAATGCAATGGGTCTTTCATGACCATCTCTTTTCTGCAATAACACAGCTGCCATTGTGCGCTCCGAAGCAAATGAAAACAATATGGAATCCTGAGTGTAGTCCGGACTGGCTAGAACTAGAGCTGAAGAAAGAGCCAATTTGACTAAATTGAAAGATTTTATAGCCTCCTCCGTCCATTTCACTTGGCTATATTTCTTAAGCATGTTTGTCATCTCTCTTAGGTGCTCAGCAAGATTAGGTACAAAGCGGCGTAGAAAATTCATTTTACCATTGAAAGATTGTATCTCTTTCTTATTCCGGGGTAGATCGATTTGCTGAATTGCTTGCACACGTGCTAAGTCAATACGAATGCCATCTTTTGAGATAATGTGCCCGAGTAGTTTGCCTTCCCCCATGGCGAACAAGCTCTTCTTCAGATTCAGCTACAAGCCATATTTTCTGCACTTTTGAAAGACAATTTTTAGATGGTACATGTGCTCTTCATCAAATTCGGAAAACACTGTCAAATCATCCAGGTACACCACCAAAAAGACATCCTTCTCATTTGCAAAAGCCAAGTCCATTGCCCGCTGAAATGTGGCGCCTGCGTTCTTCAAACCAAAAGGCATTTTAGCGTAATGAAAGGTTCCCATGGAGTGGTGAACGTTGTCTTGTCCCAGTCATCTTCATGGACAGAAACTTGGTTATATCTGGAATAACCATCAAGTAGTGACATACAAGATGCTCCCACTACTCGCTGAAGTATATGGTCCATTTTGGGCAGTGGATAGTTGTCTTTCAATGAAACTTTATTGAGATTTCTAAAATCAATGCATAAGCGAATCTCACCTATTTTCTTTCGTACGGGTACCAAATTAGAGGTCCATTCCGAAAATCTGATGGGAACAATGATTCCTGATTTGTACAACCTGTTTATCTCCTTTTCAATAGATGGCAGCAACTTTGGATTTATCCTTCTCAACTTCTATCTAAATGGTTTCTGATTGGGCTTGATGGGTATAGTATGCTGAATTATATTGGTATCGTATGTCTTTAAGTCAGAATAGTCCCAAGCAAACACATCTGCAAATGAAGACAGCAAACTGATATATTTGTCCTTGATCTTTGGTGGCAATGCTTTGGGCAATTTTACCAATTTAGGATTAGCAGTTGTTCCGATATTGACCTCTTCCACACACTTCTCTGTTGGCTGCATGTTGGCTTGCGGGCTACATCATCTTGATCAAAGAGTTCTTCTAAAGGTATCAAGCCTTTAGGAATAACGTTATTTTTCAGCTGCAACACGTCCATTTCATTGATTTGCACCTCATCTGTACCATTACCTTTACCACCGTCATTTTCTACATCAATTGAGGTCTCTTTGAACTTGCCTTTGTTTTGTAGAAAATCATCAATCTCCTCATCATCTTGGAAAACTTGCCAATATCTCTGATTGTTTGGAACGGTTGGACGATGCTTGACATGGATTTCGAATTTATTGTTGGAGTTCATTGGGATGTTCAAACTACTTGCTGCCTTAGCAAGAGCATCAGCAATACTATTTTGTATACGAGGCACACATGTCAAGGTATATTCTGAAAATAATTTTAGGATGTCTAGAACTGCATTACGGTAAGCCCGCATCCTAGGATGCTTTGCTTGATATTCGCCTATGACCTACTTAATCACCAATTCGGAGTCGCCATATACTGAAATCCTCTTAGCATTGAGCTTTCTTAGAATATTTAGGCCAGCAATCAGAGCTTCATACTCAGCTTCATTGTTTGAACAATCAAAAGCCAACTTGTAAGAGCATACCTGCACGTTACTAGGCACTTTGTTCGAGGCGGAGAAAGGACTACGTACCCAAATTCCAATTCTAGCGCCATCATTTCCCACTGCTTCATCGAAATCCATGGTCCACAAACCTTCTTCCTCCTCTTGCAAGTGTTGAAAATCTGTCTGGTGTGCTTGGTCTACTTGTTGTCCATTACTTTCAGCTGATCGCTCAACGATGTTCTGTTGTTCTTGTTCTTCTTTCTTTAAAACTCCTCTCAAATTTTCTGTTATTTCCAGAATATCATCTGCTTCTACTAACTGACTATCGATATCATTGAAACTATCAGAATACAAAACAAAAGACTCTAAATCTGTATGTACATAATTAATTGGATGATTTATTGGTTTCCCCTTGCTTGTGATCATGTATTTCATTTTTTGTTCCCGATACAATTTCCTCATTTGGCCAAACACTGGAATCGTCGCATAGGAGAAATCTAGTTGTAGTGTCCCTTTCAATTTCGCTACCCAAGACCTGGAAATAAGCATGACAAACCTGGGAGGAATATCTGCTACAACAACATCCATCAAAACATTCTTCATCTAGAGCTGATCCAGACTCACAACCAAGTCTTTGATGAGTCCTATACATCTTACTCTGCTGGAATCAAATGAATAGAGATCATGGTATTGCCAGGTGATTTCCAGACCAAGCTTATCAATGATAGCCTTGGGCATGAGATTGTGAGAAGCTCTGGAATCGAACATGGCGTTATGTAACACAAAATCATGCAATCTTAAACTGATATATAAAAGGGTGGCACATCACTGTCAGGAGACTCACCATTCAATGTTGGCCCAAAAATCATTTCGGGTTGATCATCTTCGACATTCACCATGTCAGACATTGGGTCCAAATTCAACATTCTAGATACTTGCCCTCTATAACTGTTGTTCCACATTATTTCAGTCAAGGGAATGGATACCTTTAATTTAGAAATCTCATTCTCTAAATTAAAAGCGGGAATATTTTCTACCTCTTTGACTGGGATTTCTTTCCTTTCCTTTTCTTTCGATGCAATTTGCTAATGTGATTGTTCTGCTGATGGTGATTTGCTGCTATCCGGATCAACCGCCTCCTTTCCTTTCCTTTGTGCAACTGATGAATCATTCTTTGATGCTTCAACATCCTTCCTTTTCTGAATTGGTTTGACCGGCACATCTCTATTTCTAAGTGAATATTGCTACTTCTAGGCAGACAGAGCATTCATATAGCCTCTTTGGTACTCATCTGATTCTTCCTCCAAGACGGTGTCATTTGCTAGAATAAAATCTACATCTTTGTGTACAGCCGAACTCTCTGCATACTCCTCATTCTCAGTGAGATAAATAGGCAAATCATCAGGAGTAAAGAGGTGATTTTCTTCACCTATTATATTCCCGCCCTCATCTGACTCTGGTCCATGCACAAAATTTTGTTGTAAAGGTGTTTATACTGGCTGTTGTGCTGTCTGCTCTTGGGCTCGCTGATCTCTCTGTCTTATTCTATATTGTGGTTGTTGTTGACCACGAAAGTTAGGATTTCTAACTTGTGCCTCCGGTTTGTCAAGTTTCACCCTTTCAAGCATCTTCTCTACCTTCCAGAGTAATTGATCTACCGAGGAAGACTCTTATTTTACGGTGACCTTCTTCTCTGCCTTTGCTCTAGCTCTCTTGGTCAGCAGATTTTCTTCAACGCTGACCGCTATCTTCTGCATGTCTTCCATTGTGGTCGGTTCTCTTTCTCTTAATTGATAAGCCATGTCAGCATCAAAACCATCTGGGAACTTCATCATGGCTAGTCCCACAGGTGGCCTTAGATGATCTGTAATTTCGTTATAAACTGAATTGAATCTAATGCAATAGTCTTGGACAGACTCACCAGCGTTTCTTTTGATTTGCTCATATTCAACTAGAATTTGAAGAGGATTCTTTTTCACTTCCCAGCGGTTTAAAATTTGTCTTTGTAGGTCAGCCAAGGTAGCAATGTGTGCAGCCAGCAAACCTCTAAACCATTTCCTCACTTCACCTACAAATGTATATACAAAGAGTCTCATTGCCACATTCTCTGCATCGATCTCATGAAGTTCATAGAAATCTGCCATTCTGTCCACATGTTGTTGAGCAGTAATGTTGTTAGGAGTGCCATCAAAAAACGGGATTTTTCTTTGATAATCTACGGGCATATCATCTAAAACTTGAGGCAGAACAAGAGGTGCAAAACGGGCAGCCATCACTCTTGGTGGATTTGGCCTTGGAGGTGTTGGAGGCGTGTGCACAATTTGTAAGGGACTAGCAATTGGAGTTTGAAGCTGAGCTATAATGTAGTTATCAATTGACCGGTTAGCCCTTTCCGTCTCCAAGTCTACAAGAAATTGTGGATTGTGGACAGTAGAGTCAACTGCCCTTTCAGACTTGGTTTCAAACAATGATAGTTCAAACTACTCATCAAAATCTAGATCTTCAAGATACTCAAAAATGTTAGGGCATGAATGGGATTTGAACACGGGAGATATAGAGCTCTTTTGACGACGAATTCTTGAAATCAAATTGGGATTTTTGTAGATGTGCGGAGGATCTAGATCTGGATTAGCCCTGGTATATCTTCTAGAAGCTAGCGTAGTATTGAGAAAAATCAAAGGACACAACCAACTCACTCATCCTATCAAATCCTAAACTTATCATCCGGAAGCTTAGAATTATCAAGAAGTAAGGGGATTGATTTTGTACCCCAACAGAGTCGCCACTATGTTAGCACCCAAATCCGCCTTAGGCTGAAGGAAGGCAAAACTCAGGGTAACCACAAACCACGCTCAGTCTGGTAGCTAGCCCTACCAGAACAGGAGAGGGCTCTCTCCGAGTCACACTCAGTGAATAG
>APFE031563603.1:14633-24955 GCA_000404065.3 Pinus taeda
TTTTACAGCTGGGCTTTGCTCCTCCAGAGGTCACAGTTTTGGAACCTCTACTCTGATACCACATTGTCACGATCCCATCGTAATAATTTAAATTTACAAGTTACATCAATAATTTTTTTTTTTTATTATTATTTTTATGGTGGTATAGATCTTAACCTTACGCACCATCTTCACACTTATGGATAAATATAATACGCGGTAATCTACCCTCACACTATACCGCACTTACCCCAAGTTTAAACAAACCATAAACTCGCATGTACATATGTCAACCTTAACCTTAGTATTTCATGGTTTCATATGTTACGTTTATAACTTGGTTATGTTGAGTTCAATGGAACCTACCGCATACATGTACCCAGCACTGCACAGGTGGAGCGAATGTATTAACCCATCCCACCTACCTGATGCCAGGTGGCGTAGGGCCATGTGACTATTCGGGTTCTGTGCCATGGTCTCCCGCTTGTTTGAACGGATGGGATGCGTTGCTCGCATCGGAGGGCTCCAAATGATCAAAGGGTTTGGCGGTCAATTGATATACCGCCGAGATTTGCGTTATGGATTCATTTGCAACACTTGGGAGTTCATGCTCGCACCCAGCTCGGCGGCAGACCTCTGCAACGCCTCAGGGATTCAGCTCAAACTCACAGGTATATATTTGCATAACCTTTTCGCTTGTCACTGATTCATTACCTGTAGCAAGGTTATGCGTTGATACAACTCTCCTATTTCATTTGATAGTTCATGGCACTTGTCTGACTGGAGTTCTATGTGATGCGCAGGGGTTCACTTCTGTGGCCTGCCACCACCGCGAAAACATTGTGGCCGGTTCCATTACACGGGTATGTTGTCTCTGGACTAGACTCGATTTACTTTATGACAGAGAGGGTTTATGCCAAATGGGGTTAATCCCCTTCCTTCGGACCGGGATAGGGTCTTATGGCATTTCTCTGCCTGCGTCTCAGGTTTGGTTTCTTTTTACGAACCCCAGCTTTGATCTGCAGCCGGCCTCTCTATGCCAGGGTTTGCACTTTGAAGATTGCCATGGGTTTGAACAGGGTTCTTCCGGCTTGTAAGCCGTTCACTGTGTGCGTCTGCTTGTTATTATGGTCCTCAGACCCCGGCTACTTCTTTTGATTTGTATAAATGAACAAACACTCTCTGTAATTTTGAGGTTTATATAGATGTTTCGCTACATGCTTGAATAGACAGACATGGTGCTATCTGCAATTTCTTTCACTTGTATTGTTTGGAATGGAACTGGGTTCTCCGGCCCCAGTTGTTTAAGTTAATCGATGTAAATGTAAATCATTTCGGTTACAGTTTTAATAGAGATTTTCACATTTTTGTACATGATTTTGATCCTCTCTGGACCATAGTCCAAATATGTTAACAGTCGTAGTATTGTTAAATATGTTGCTCGTCCTTGGCTCTATCGTTGAATGGACCAATTCGTAGTCTGCCGATATGTATATATTGTTTAACATGTAATTTCTTAAAACAGTTTCCGTTTCGTTTGCTTATCATGTATCTGTGTTTGTAGCTAGTTACATGCCTTATTGTTCACAGTGCGGCCCTAAGGGTTAAGACTCGCATTCGGTTGATGAATGCAGAGTCAAACCCTCTCCGCAAATACAATGAATACTACCGTGGCTGGTTTTACCTTAATACAGTAATGCATATTCATGGTTAGACAGAGTTATGTTCTTGTTTCAGTATAACTTCTATGAAAAGTCTTTCGGATATGTTTGTCACATTATCATTTCCTATGAAGTATCTTCTTGTTTACACAGCGTGTTTATTTATGTGCGCACTAGTTTTCAGCGCGGGTACTACTCCTGTGATTATTTAAGTTTTGTAACTCTTTTATGGTTGTAAATGTGTCTTCTTTCCAGAACCGTAAGACTCTATTTACTCATTTCGTCTCTCTGTCTATTCGTATGCTACTATGGTCTCTCCAACCACATTTAGTTTTGTTGAGCATTTGTAATGTACACCCAAACTCATTACCGTAGGCAAATAGGTGACTTAACCTCAGTAGACTAAGTTACAGGTAGGTATTAACATGCATGAATCTTTACGATAGCTACAGTTATCTTAAATTTATTACTTAACAGTAAGAATGCACAGAGAGCTGTATTTTTATCTAATAAGGAAAGGCACATACACTGCATTCTGTCCATATGCTACCATTACCTTTTCCTTAGACTAGAACTCTGTAAGAAACGCATACCTGGTTAACCTGCTACCGGCGATTCTACTCCAAGAGTTCACCTGCAATCGTTTTTGCTCTTATCCTCCCAACCTTGAGATCCACTTGCGCTGGATTCTCCCCCCGAGCCGTCTTGCAGGCCTGCAGTCCTCAACAAGACTCATGCACTACCGTGCTAGGTTATCTGGTCACTACCAGACTTAACCTCTTTTCTCACTATGCTCTCTCTCTGGAATTCTCCTCTCTGTCTGTTCCTCAACAGCCCAGAGGTTTTCCTCCCAGGACCTTTCCTTGGGTGAGAAGCAGTTGCTTTTCAGTTTCATAACTGATTTTTATTTTCTTTTAATAGAAAATCCTCCTTCAGGAGGCTGCCAGCATTTCATGAATATACATATGCAAAAATAATCTATTATATTCACTTTCATAATTAACAATGTCATTTAGTAATAACAAGTTACCACTCATACAGTTTTCACCACAGTAATTATTCCAGAATTACAAGTTACCGGGGTCATTACAGTCTATGTAAATTCCACCCCCTGTTGAATGACCACAAAATTAGTGGCATAATTCAATCAATAGGGTGGATGGATAACCTTCTCTGATACCACCATAAGAAAACAAATTGGAAATCAAATTCAATTCTATATTATAAATTGATCTCAATGAATGATGTACATAATGTATATATTAATACAACAAGAAAACCATTGATTCAGTTTTCGAGTTTTCTTAGACTCTAACAACCAATCACCATAACACACACTAACCCAACCTTAATCCAAAGGATTAGGTGCCTAACATGATAGAGTATTTAATGGTTTCCATGTAATCACCACTAATTTCAACCTCAACATCCACTGTTACCTATTAGCATCTCAACCATACCATTGAACTCTGATCAACTTGATCATGTAACATAATTTCTGGATTTGCCAATGGAGTAGGTAGCCGTGTTGATATTGGAACTAATATCATAAGAAGTTGAGGTCACAAAGAATGGGAATCCAAATGGTCATAGATAATGGAATTTTCATGGTGTCTTTCCTGTATCCACTATTAGATCCTTTGAAATATCGTGTATTATCTACATTAACCATCATCTGAGCACCATATACTATTTTTTTTTACACAGTGGGAAAACCTATCATAACTCAGTTGTCAAAGCACAAAACACACACCACACACCCACACACACACACACACACCAACACACAATATATATATTATATATATATATATATATAATATATATATATATATATATATATATATAATATAAAATATATATATATAATATATATAATATATTATATATATAACCTATCATGACTCAATTGTCAAACTATCAATGGGGACAACTATCATTGGATGTTATCTCTGAATGCAAGCTTACTCATCATCTTATTGAAGGAAAACCATACCACCTTGAATTACCTATTCGTGGTCCAAAAGAGAGCAGATTTTCACCTTTGTCAAAATGCTTTTGGGTCTTGGGTCGTTAACTTGTTTACTAGAGGCCATAGCCCCAAACACTTATGTTTATTTTATTTTAATTTTAACCTTTTTTTTTATCTAAACAAAATATTCTTTAGGCTTATAGTTAAGCAATAAAATAATTGACAATGAAATTATGCAGTATCAATGGACATCTTCACTTCGAAAGGGAACAATGACCAAATTTGAAAAGGTTGGTCTTAATTTCAATTAGAAGGGCATATATTCATGAAAGCCTTCCATAAAGAAAATCTAAAAAAAACACATTTCAATTGACAACAATATATTATATATACATTTTATTTTCAATCAATTTATTCCAACGATTGTCCTTAAACCATCTATCATGAATCTATATATGCAATAAATGTGTCCCAAATAAGTGTGTCCCAAAAAATTAAATGACCACAAAACTAGTAACCACCTCTAGTGATGATCTTCTCTATCAAGGTAAGTACTTTTGATTTCTACCATTTGTTTTTAATGTCCTTTTGAGACGTATTTGGTTTATAGGATATTTTCTAGCATAACCAAAATTGAACATCCAATTTAGTCAAAGATTTGGTTGAGAATTTTGACTATTTTTTTCAATTTGGATTTTATGTTTCAATGGCTTGCTTATGAAACTGTCTGGACTCATTTTAATTTAATGGGAAATAAGATATCTAAAGAGAATTATAGTTGTTTATGCATTTATTTTTATTTATAATGGGTTATAGCCTTGAGAGTCTAGGAGGAAGTGTTTTTCATATTTTATAGCTTGTATTTCACATACACAACTTATGGTATCCATTAAATCATTTCCTACCCCATGTCCTTGGTACCTTTGAAATCAATTCTTTGCAATTTTAATGGATTATGGCTATCAAGATTGGACTTGATTCTTAATATTTATTCTTTCTTCTATATATTTCAAATATGATTATTAAGTTTCCTTTAGAAATGAAAGATACTAAGCATGACTATCTTGAAATTGATGCCATATCTTGAGCACTATTATTTGAAATTGATGCATTTTCATTTGAACTAGTATTAATGTGGAGCTAATTCCTCAAGGAATATGCCACATTGTTTTCAATAATTTTGCAACTAAGGAGGTATCACAAAGACGATATTCAAAAGAGGGGGTACCTATACATTAAACGAGCATATAAGTAATGCTAGTGCAAAATGAGGGAAAAGGATATCATATCCACCTAGGAATCATACCATCATGTTAGTCTTACTCACATGAATTCACAGGTATGTCCTCAAGGATGTAACTCCTTTCCAAACCATGCTTTTCACAATCTATTTTGGCCATAATAAAGGGCCAACAATAACTAAGTTAGAAGTAGCCCAATACAGTGTGGATATCTGGATATTACAACCATTATTTGACAAGATAAGAGACTTATTACCTTCATCAATGTATCAACCTGAAGCATCTTAGGGGATGGAAATCTTGTTATACATATTTCACTAGTCTCTGTGCCTTAAATATTACTCAAGGTTTTTTGGTAATAGCGAAATCATTACTTTTGTTGATCAGAGTAGGTGTGGAGAGACCCTCTATCAATGAGTAAAAGAACGCTGCTAATTGTTTTTAATCATAGTGGTTTATATTTCAGTTTTTGTACTTGGATGGATATAAGCACTAGTTAATTGCTACTACTCCAATGGCTGGTCAACTCCTTGTAATTTAACTAAATTTCATTGTTCTTATATTTTGGCCATCCTGGAAATTCAAAATGAAAATAAATCATTTCTCCTAAAAGTTTCCTAAGAATCTTTTGTTTGGAACTTCATAGACATATAGTGAGAAGAGTAGTGTGCCTTTGGATGTGGTATCATTGTTGGAGAACTCCATGTGCAATGAAACAAAAATGTATAGAGATTTTGACGAAGGAAAATTCACTTCTTCTTAGCAAGTCAAGGGTTGTGAGAGATCACTATGAGAGATCACTATGACATGGATACCATTGTTCATTATATTTAGTATGCACCATTGTTCACAGTAGAGCTTCGTAAGATCCACCTTCATTCTTAATTTGTTATAGCTTGAAGAGTAAAGTAGGAGTAGGGATGAGTATACTTAAGTACATTTTGGGCTAGCATTTATACAACATTAAGGTTTAATGACTTGGCTAGCTACTTATAAATTTAAACTCTTCTAGAAGGATGAGACATCTAATGTGAGTTTCAAACAAGGGGAATTGTGAGCATAAAATGGGCAATAGAAGATGATATTGGCAAGTTTGGTACCCAAATTTGTCCAGTTGAACTTGAGAGTTTAGTCAACACATTTTTAACAAATAACAAATATCTTTCTTTTCAAAACAGTAGAGAAACCTTTTTATGGAAAGTCTCTACTTAAATGTTTCACTATTTTGGAAAGACATTGTACAAAAAGTTCTCCATGTTCACTTTTATGCCAAGTCACTGAAACTAAGAACACAACCAATAGTTCAAAAAGTGTATAAATAGTCACTGTTATGTTTTAAATCATAAATTTATACAATTTGCTTCCTTTTAAACAAGTAAATAGCGATATTAAATATTGAAATTGATACAATAATAATTCACTAGTTATAACTTTACACAATTTAATTCTCTTTTAACAACTAAATAACTATACTAAAAATTGAAATTTACACAATTTGCTTCCTAGATAATTATACTGAAGAGTAAAATTTTCACTCTGTTTCCTAAATAAATACATTAAATACAAAAATTGCCCAAACTCCTCCCTTTCAACAACCAAAACTAATCTCCACAATGTCCCGATATTTAATGGTTTTTATACTTCAAAATTTAAGAAATTTCAAGTTAGATCATAGTTCAAAAAAGAGAGTCCAAATCTTTATCTAAAAAACTAGTGACAAGCGTTACCTATGTAGTTATGTTAAGAAACGTTAAGTTACACAATAGTTAAAATAATTAAACAGAAATAAAGTTCCGTTGATAATCCTTCATTTTCCACTGTTACCTCTTTCTGATAAAAAAAAATAAATTCAAACGTAGGTGAAACTCACCTACTTGCTTCTTCGAAGATTTAGAGAAAGAGCAGTGAATCGATAGGCGGATGAACTTTAAATTTAAATTATTAAAAATAAAAATAAAAATAAAAATCAAGATCAGCCATTTACATGTGCGCGTGTATTAATCATGTTTAACTTTATATTTCCCTGCTGCATGGTGATCTATAATACCAGCTTTTCTTAATATTTTATTCAAATTTCACAAAATGGTTATATTTATAAAATCTCAACATCATCAATTCAACTCGGAATTGTAGTCGACGCTTCTTTCACACTCAAAATGGTTATATTTATAAGACCTCAACATCATCAATTCAACTCAGAATTGTAGTCCACGCTTCTTTGCACCGCCATACTTGCACGGAGGTAGGGTTGAGTGCCAATCTCTTTCCTTCCTTGATTGGGACGGCTAATGGTTGGGCCTGTAATTTAAAAGAAACAAAGTTAAAAATATATTATTAGTATATAATTAATTTATTAATCTTTAAGTAGAAAATATTTATTAATCCTATATATTATTAATTATTTTAATTAAAATCTATAATTCTATCGTCGATACGTAGAACTCAATCAATGTCTGTTCTTGTCCTTTACCTTCAATATTATTCTAAAGCTAATTCATTTTAGGATATAACATATAATAATAATAATAAATGTATAAAAATTATTATAATTTAATTTTATTATTGAAATAAAAAATAAGTATTTATTATATGAGAATGATATTTTTCAAAAACATAATTAAAAATAGGTGTTTTTTATTTGATAAATTGTAATTATATTTATTTTTAATTAATGATAGATTTTAGAAAAATAGATTTATATTAATAATTTATTTATTAATTAAATTTTGATATGATTAAATTGTAAATTTATAATATGATTTTAATTTACTTTAATGATATAAAATTTAATGATTAAATTTCAATATTGGTAACTTTAAATTTTATAGGTTATTATTGACTTTTAATTTCATTCTTTTCTAACTCTATAGCTTAGATTTAGGCAATTCCAAATTGGACCAGTGAAAATAACAACAATTATGCACAAGATGAAACTCTAATGTATGCACATAAGATATGGTGCTTATAGACTTGGAGATAAATGCCATAGTACCAGACTCACTAAAAGGGTTGTGGATCTTTGGGCATGCTAAGAAAAGCTTGTTTCCATCCTAACTCACATCATGCAATCCCAAGCTATGCACCTTGAATCCTAAACTCTTAAGCTTGAAGGTTGAAACTCATGGGCTCATCCACAACCCATCTATATGCTATATAAAACACTATCCATCTATATGCTATATAAAACACTATCATACAAGGATAGAGTAATTAGACTGAAGGGTGTTTTAATGTTTAATAAAAAAAAAAAAGTGACATAACAAATTTTATTTATTTATTTTATTTTGAGAGTTTTATGTAGTTTGTGTTACTATGCTCATGATAGATCCAACATTTTATAAAATGGATCTATTTCGTAGTTGGAAACGGGAATATAAAATGGGTAGTTACAATCATTCTTATGCATTTCATAAATTCATAATACAAATCTTGAGATGTTGCTCTAGAGATCGATTCTTCCTTGTTAAACAATGATGAATTTCTTCAAAACATATACCTTCTATATTATGATTGCTTTAAATATTAGAATCCTCCCAAATCCCTATTTAAGAGAAAAAGTGGGTTCAAATTTGTTTTATTATTTATAAGGTCATCTTTCAATCCAACTCATGAACTTGAAAGTTGAGAGAAATTGTTCCTCTTCAAACACATTACTACTAATGGGTTTGAGCTTGCTAATCGAGAACTTTTGCAAATAATTCAACATGACCTATAAAATTTTTGGAATTATATAAACAATAAATATACACATTTTTCTTAAATTATTGGCTAATCACATAGTAATCATAGATAAACAATGACTATACATAATTAACCTAAATCATTGGGTAGTTTCACAATAAAGATATGTAAACAATGACTAAACATAATTTTCCTAAATCATTAATCAGTTTTGCAATAAAAATCATGATTCAATATGTTTATTCTTTAACATATATATCCATGATATTAGTTAATTTCACTTTGTTCTATGATCAAAATATATTTGGAAAGATAAAACAAAAAATTTGTATCAATAAAAAACTTGATTAGTAAATATTTGATAAAATAAATATAGATAAATAAACATTTAAATAATATAAAAATGCCATGTAAAAAAATAAAAAATTTACATGATGGTAGAAGTCGGTGATTCAATTTACACCTTGAATATATAATTATTAAACAAATAATATATAATAAATTTTATTAAGAAAAATATTTTTATAGTATTTTCCAAACCCTCTCTTTTTCCACTCTTAACTTTTCTATTTATTCTTTAATAATATATTTACTTATTATTTACCATCTTGAAACTAAAAACAAATGCTATACATTAATTAAGCTCTTTGAATATAACTTTTGTGGAATGATTCAATTATGTGTTAATTATTTATTATAAATTATCTTTCAAATGTTTTATATTAAATGTAAAATTAATCTATTCATTCTTTTAGCAATATATTTATTTTATTTGATTAATTACACGTTAATGGAAAACGAAAGCAATACATTTTAGTAATATATTTATTTTATTTGAATAATTACACGTTAACGGAAAACGAAGGCAATACATCAATTAAAGTTTTTGAATACAACTTTTCTGAGATGACTCAGTTAAATGTATTTATTATTAATTTTTGTTTTATTTTCATATTTTTTAAATAAAAATAAAATTATTTCATCATAAGATTACTTTTAGAGGTTGAAATTTAATATTTATTAAATTATTTTATTTTAAAATTAAATTTGTTTTTTATTAAATTATTTATTTAAAATTATAGGGGATTAATTTTTGTGTAATTTCTTTCAAATGTAAAATTGAAGAAGAATGTTGTAGTGGAAGATTTGATCCCCTTTAAGAGTAATAGATCTGGAAATAAGATGTGGAGATTTGATCCCTCTAAGAGCTTAATAAATCTCAGAAATAAGATGTAATCAAATTTGTTTAAAAATTAAAAATTTATAATTTTTTTTATTTTTTCAGTTCAGTTTTTTTAATTAAATTTTTATTTTTTATGTATCAAATTTTTATTAATAATTATTTATATTTCTTTTATTTACGTAAATTGATCGAGCCAGAATGTTTAGGTGACACAACATACATGACATTACCACATCTCTTTCATATTGGTTGGCAGTGTCTCTTGGCAAAAAAAATAGAATACAATTAAATTAAAAAATATTTGCAAATATTTTGATTGTGAAATGAGAGATAGGTTTTTGACATGTGGTATTGATGAACCATCATATTGTAACAAAATCTATTTACAAGTTAAGAATATCCATGATAAAGTGGAGTGAATATCCATGATTAAAATATTGTTATATGATAAGTATTATCTCATTACTAATGAAATTTAAAAATGATTACAAAATTATTATTTTAATTTATATGGTAAATTGGATCTTAATTTATAACTATTATTTATATCTTATATATTTTAATGTGGTAGAGGGTTTAGATATATCTCAAAAGTAATTATAATT
>APFE031563603.1:25113-54978 GCA_000404065.3 Pinus taeda
AAATATAAAATTACAATATAACAAATTGAATTTTATTATTTTTAACTTTTTAAGACACTACAACAATGAGCTCTATATTACATTACATCTATCCCATAATCCCATATTGTGTTACATACTTACATTACATCTAACCATATGAGATGTAGAGGGTCTCTCGTTGCAATTAAAAAAATAGATGTAAAAATAAAAATGGCACATAAATGTGTATTTTAATGTAAATAGATAAACATCCCATGCATACTCTTTATTTTTAATTATTTTCACTTTATTTTTCACTTTGCATTTTTTTTACTTAGTAAATTTAACTATTTACTAATTAATATTATACAAAATTAATATAGACTATCCATTATCATAACAACTCATAGGTTACCTATGAGGTGTATGCCACTTTGTTTATGTGGGTTTAGTTCCAATGTGGTATTAGGTTAACACTTCATTAGGATGGGTTGAGAGTGTGAGTCAATTATGGTGTTACACTATCCTAAGGGAGTCTTGTAGAATCTTTGTGACAACATCCCTCTATTGGGTGGATCTGTCTTCCATTCAACATCAGAATTAGCCTTAGCCTAAGCCTAGCATAGCCTTGAAAATAAAATTACTAATAGAGCCATTTTTCATGTACCCTCTTACTTTTAGAGGGAATATAATAAAAATCAAGAAAAAAATTGAAGTTATCCACATCACTATTGAACTAGTGTATAACATTTCCACTAACGTGTGATTTAATAATTCCAATAAAAATTGAGAACACAAGAAAACACAAAGAGCTCGCATTGTTGATCATAATTCCCACCCTTTAATCTCAAGTCCACATAAACGTAGATTGGAATAATGGTTATGAATGTATGATCCTTTCTTTCTAGAGTATGTCCTTCATCTCCTAATTCCTTAACCATCTCTTGAATTCACTAATTATATTTAATTTTCATCTCATACATTCTATCAATGAAGTTTAATTAATGTATGTGATATGGATTTTGCAACCCTAATCTCCCTAGCCATTGTCGATTTGATTTCCTCTTGGAGTGTCTCATCTTTGAAGGCACAATGCATCTCCCCATGAAAGGCTTATCTCACTACATGGCCTCCTTTTCCATTGCTAAGGATTCAAATACACGGAGGGATCCTCTTTGCCTATAGCCCTGATCAAGTTTGAAACAAGTGATGCCTTGACCACAAAACCTCCTCAAACAAGCTAGATCTATGATTCCAAAGTTAAGATTTTTCATAGGGACGGCTGCCTAGTAAAGGTTAGTAGACCGAACATGTTGTTTCCTTCCTCTCAACAGCAAGGATCTCAATATCTAGTGGTTATTGATATTGCTAAGGCTAACCCTAAATCTAGATCTCAGACTATCTATATTAAGTTTACTTCTATACATGGTCTTGACATTATTGTTGTGACTATTTATCCTCCTCTAAGATTAGAAAATATGTTGAAAGCTCTTTTCCCTGTGGAAAGATTTCAAGTTTTCGTTAAATCACTACAATGGAATTCAATCCTCATTTACGTGGGGGTTTTCGATATAATGGCATCTCTAAAGAAAAACTTGGAGAACCACCTAAGAATCCCTTTAGTTGTGCAACATCTGATCTATGGAGGTAAAAAATTGTAGGATTTGTCACTTTTGTTTGATTATGGGATCTTTAGAAACACAAATATAGTTCTACTTTCGAGATTGAATGGGGGTGCTATGGAGTTCCGAAAGCCAACTTCATTTATCTCATACAAGGATGTGGCTTCAGTAAAATCTATTTCGATAAATCAACCTTCATCCCTTCCATGCCCCTATATTTTTGAAAAGTCAGATAAGATGCCAACACTATATATCAATAATGAAGAGGTAAATTTACTCTTCTTTGAAGTCCAATCCTCAGCTATTATTAGTAGATTTAATGGTTTTTGGCCCAAATAAGAAGATCTACACTAGTGGGTCTTTTTAGTACACACGAAAAACTATGACATATATCTTTTCTCCAAAGGATTCTTTGTGGTACAATTTGTGTGTGAGGAGGATGCAAAGAAAGTACTAAGGGAGGGTTCATGGTTTTGGGGTAGTGTCAGATTCTTCATCTCCCCTTGGTTTCTAGATTTTGATTCTTCAACAATGGTAGTACGAAAATGCCTATATGGGTAAGGTTGTCAAATATTCCTCTACATTTGTGGCACTAAAAAGTTCTAATGGACATTGGAAATACCCTAGGCTCCTTCAAAAAAATGCATATAGATAGAATGGCGAATGTTTTATTTACCTTTGCTCATATATGTGTAGAGATAGATCTAAGAAAATGATTCTCTAATTGTATTTGATTGAAACATACATCCCATTAATGGATCCAAAGCTTGGATTATGAAAAAATAGCATTCAGATGTCATATTTATTTCCAAATAGGGTGCCATTTATATGATTTTTGTCTTCAGCTCAAGTAGTCTCAAAAAAATAAAAAGGCACAAAATTGTAAGGCAAAGGGATAACAACCCTTCAATCATACCTCTATAAAAGCAGAAAATGTGGAAACCAAGGATAAGCCTCAGAAGTAGGAGGATAGGAGTATTCCAAATCTCGAGTATTGAGAACATCCCATGCAAAATATTAAAGATAAAAGCTTGATCCTTGAATCAACACTTACTAAATTTGTGGCTTACAAGGAGGATATTTTGGTGAGCTCAAAGAGAGTCCATTCATCAAAATCTTTTGATTTGGATAAATAATCCCCCCTTGACATATGCGGGGGGAAGGGAGATAAGCTAACAATTATTCCTATCATTTGATATACAGGGGATCACAAATAGTCCAAATATGGAAAGGAAAAAAGAGAAATTAACTTACTATTATCATTCTTAGTTTGCTCAACTTTCTTATATCTGTTCTTAATGGTTTTAGTTGATGGCTTATGACCAATGCTAGGGTTTTTTTCTTAATTTCAGTGAAAATAATGTTCTTATATGGTTTTTAGGAATGCTTCGACATATCCACATGTAGTTTTATTAAGTATTAATGGAATTACATTCTTTTTCCTTAAAAAAAATAGTGAAGTTTAATTTATCCATAATGAATTGCCACTGAGACCTTTCTCTTTTATAAATTGCATAATGAAATGTTTGTTGTGCCAATATATCTCCACCAATTTTAAATATTGAATGTCTCATATTTTTGGAAAATCTCATATTCAAAATCCAATTCCAAAACACTACATCTACACTTTCCATTAAAGTGCTCCCCCTTCCCTCAAACGAGATTCTCAATTCTTTCCACTTCGTTTTTAATTGGTCTTGAAAATATTGTATGACATATTTCTATGGTAGTCATAAGTTTCGATTAACCCCTGCTTCACTTCCATTGTGGCATGTCTCTCAAGATTCTGTAGGCTTGGGGTCTTCCCTACATCATCCCAACCATATTACCACCTCCCTCAAATTCATCCCTCTACTCCTTCTTTCCCTATGTCATTGTTATCTAACTCTTTACAAAAAAATACCCACCAACATTGAACAACTATAAACTGCTATTTTTTCTAACCAATAATGAATTATTTTGAATCCTTCCCTGAGCTAGAAGTGGATGATCTATCTATGAACATCTATAGCATTCAACAACACATGATAACCAAGATCATTTGAGCAAGGCTACACATGAATCATATAATTCACTAGCCATAGTGACCAAGGAATTTCCCTTCAATTCCTTTCATGAAAGCCAACCTCCTCATACTTAATAGTGTTTCCAATAGAATACCACAATACTTACATATTTATATTTAGCTAGAGATTATTTGTTCCCATTATTCTCTAGGTACATGGATTAATGCATATGTAAGGTAATAAACTAATGACAAGATGGGGAGTTGTTAAGCCATAGAGTTGGATGCAACTTTAACCAAGGTGGGTGACATGGGAGGCATCCCCATTGCAAAATTTGTGATGAATATATCACAAGAAATGTGATGAAAGAGGATCATTGGGTGAGGGTGCACCAACATAAGGTATCAAAAAACCAAAATTTGGGGTTTCTGTTAGGTGCATGTGGGCATCTCGGTGGCACGATGGATGTGGGTGACCAAACACCTGACTTGGCCTAATGATGGGTGAGGAGGCTTAGAATGGCACCATGAGGAGTAGCATGGACACCCTAGCACATGGAATGAAACAACCCTAGAAATGTGACCAAAAATTGGACAAGGTTGGCCTAGGACGAGTTTGACCGAAATAGGGTCGCCTTGGTGGAATGGTTGATCCGAATTGGATCCATGAAAATTATCAAAGTTCTATGACTGTATCAAATCAGGACAAACTTCAAAAAAACTTGTGAACAAAGAGCTATCAAGAAGACCTCTAGACAGTGGCAGTTTGTAGCCAGCAAGGAACAATGAGGACCTCGGTCAAAGCGCATTGACTGAGGCCCATGGAGACTGCGTAGGATGCAAACTAGCAGTTAGGAAGTCTGGATTGGAAAATGGAGGTTGTTTATGATGCACGATTAGCGCTAATCATGCATCGCTAGGAAAAACCTCTCAAGAAGGAAAAGCCTCGAGTGCTCGGTCGCATGGGAAGTCGGGAAATCATAGGGAAAGCGCTAAAGCAAAAGGCGAGCCCCGTGCTCCAAAACCGACAGAATATTGGAGGCATGTTGGGCGGTAAGAAAATTTGGCAGGAGAATGAGCAATTCCACACATTGCACGACACGTATCCAACGGATGAGAGAGGAAACCGCCTCTCATTGCAGGCTAACAGTCGAGCAAGTCAACCGTGCGATAAGAGCGAACACCGTAGGATTAAGAGGCTCCAGATCTGACGACAGAGATTGCATCCAATGAATGATCGGATCTGGAGGGAGAATTAAGTTGTGGCATATAAAAGTTTGAAGTCTAATTTGACCTCTGAGTTGGCGAATGAATCGTTACACAGCATAACCGAAATACCGAACCATTTGAGGAAGAGCTGGCGTAGTTTGTGAGAGGACAAGTGGCCACTTCCCTACGAGACATTACACAGTGGCGATGACACAGAGGTAGGGAGCTCCAAGTGAATAGTAGCAGGTGATCCGAAGGGGTGGAAGAGGAAGCAAACAATCATGAGAAAAATTGGGTTTAAGCCATGAATATATAGAGAATAGAAGCAAGCGAGCACTGTAAGAAAGAAGGAGATAGTGAGACAGAGAGACAGAATAGAGAATAAGCAAGAAGTAGAAAACAGAGAGCCGAGCGAACCTGTAGAGTAAGGTAGCATCGAGCAGACAGAAGGCTTGAGAGGTTCGAGAAATCCCTGAGAGGATATCTGTCGGGAACTGGGTACGAAATTGGACTCATCCCATTCAAGACTAGTTGAGGTCAAGACTTGGTAAGGAAGAGTCTGTGCACTCTAGTGGCTTGGGGAATCCAAGAACCATCCTGCTAAGCATCATCTATTTCAGGGCACTCAAATTGAGCTCCTCCTTGTAAAAACTCTGCTTTAAAGACACAATAAGAAAAGGCCACCACTGAAAGCTGGACCGGAGACGTAGCCTAGGAGGATTGGGTGAACTCCTTGTTAATTCGTTGTGTTTTTGTGTTTTCTTACTGTGTTTCTCTTACTGTTTTCCATTTTCCAGTCTCTGTGTATTTTGCAATCTGATTGATCCATTGCCTAAGATAACATAGACACGCACCAGCACATGAGTCTATAATACCTTCATTCATTAATTAAGTAACTGAGATCACTCATGAGTGATTTTTATATCAGGTGGTATCATAGCCCAAGGCTATTAAGGTTAGACAAGCTTGTGTTGGATTTAGCTGTTGAATGCTAACTAGATCAAAGCTCAAATTAGGAGAAGGAGAGTTGGTCGAAACTAATCCTGAAATTGGGAGAGTCCATCCTTGGAAGACAATGTCAAAGGAAGGTTCTATGGGGCCAGACCCTCAATTCATAGATAGTTTCCTAGCCATAAAGTCCATGGTAGAGGAAAGTATAGGGACTTTAGAAAACATAAGGATGAAGACTCATCAGGCTCCAAATAGGATAAAGGAGAAGAAGAGTCTTTCCTTCATGACCATTCAAAAGGCAAAGGGAAAGAAGAAATCTTTCTCACACCTCCTAATAGCCCTGAACATAAAAAGAAGGCATCTTTGATTAAACTAGATGTTAAATTTGATTTACCTATATATGATGGAGAGTTGAATGCAGAAAAATTGGACAATTAGATTAGACAAATTGATGCTTATTGCAGAGTGTAGAATATTGATTCAGACAAGAGCAAGATTTAGCTGGCAAGCCTATGCCTTGGAGGCACTGCCTTATTTTGGTGGGAAGGTAGGAGCCAAGCTGACATGAAGAGACATGGTAAAACTATCTTTGTCTGGAGTGAATTTGTTTCTACAATAAAAAAACAGTTCTATCCATTGGCCTGCATGCAGCAAGCCATGATGAGCTGGCAAACTCTTCAATAGTTGAAAGGGAAAAGTGTACAGGGATACACTCAAGAATTTAGAAAGAGAGCATTGATTTTATGATCCTATTAGACTCGCCTGAGACTCTGTTGAAGTACATTGGTGGTCTACATAGCTACATGAGGCACACTATCCTCATGTTTAATCCCACTAGTATAGATGAGGTATCTGTATAAGCTACTCATCTAGAAGCTAGAGGAAGGAATGGGAGTCTAGAAGTTGGGGGATCATCCCAACCCACTGCAAGCAAGAATAAGGAGAAAAGAAAGAAGAAATGGAAAGAAATGAAGGCTAACACTGCACAGAAAAGCAAGGCTTCATGCACTCACTGTAAAAAGGATGGGCATGATGATGAGCACTGTTGGATTCTGCATCTGGACCTGAGACCTAAGAAGTTCGAGGGCAAGAAGAAGAACACTACTACATCTATTTAGAAAGACTTGGGGTCAGAATCAGGAGATGAAACAACTATTGCAACCATAGGTATAAGAGGTAAGAATTCTGAAGCATCTACAAGTAATTCTGCACAATCTACTATTGATGAAGAAAATGAGAGAAAAAGACATGAGCTTTTCCATATTCGAGTTATTTCCAAACATCAAAAGATAGATACTTTGTTTGATAGTGGCTCACAAGTAAAATTAATTTCTGAAGCAATTGTAAAGAAGTTGGGATTAGTGACTACACCTTACAAGAAACCATACCCTTTAGGATGGTTAAATGATAAAGCACAACTACAAGTGACTAGACAATGCAAATTGAAGTTTTCTTTTGGGTCAGCATTTGTAGATGAGGTTGAGTTAGACATAATTCCTTTGGATATATGTGGAATTGTTTTAGGAAGTCCTTACTTGTATCACAGAAAAGCTATCTTCTATAGAGTTGAGAACAAGTATCTACTTGTTAAATATGGAATCGAATAATTTGTAAGAGCTCATAAGCTCAAGAATAATTATACTCTCATAAACTCAGGGTATATGAAAAGAATGATAAATTCATGCAAACAATTCTTACTGATGGTTGTAAAGGAAAAGAAACCTGTAAAACCAATGTATTTGAGGGCTATAATGCTAAACAACAAGCTGATTTAGAAAAGGTTGTTTCAGAGTATGCTATCTTGTTTCAGGAACCTAAAGGTCTGCCACCCAAAAAGGAAATAGTGCATGATATTATTTTGCAGCAAGATGCTCCATTGCCTAACATTGGAATGTACAGGTTGTCTGCTTTAGAGAACACTGAAATCAAGAAGCAGGTGCAGGAGTTGCTCGAGAAGGGGTTCATCATACCTAGCACATCACCATGTGGGTCACCAATCGTTTTGGTGAGAAAGAAAGATGGCTCGTGGAGAATGTGCATTGATTACCAAGCACTGAATAAGATAACAATAAAAAATCGTTATCCCCTTCCTCGCATAGATGATCTGTTAGATCAATTGAAAGAAGTTGTTTATTTTTCCAAGTTAGACTTGCACAATGGATACCATCAGGTCAGAGTTGCAGAACAAGATGCATGGAAGACTGCTTTCAAAACAAAGCAGGGATTGTATGAGTGGTTGGTTATGCCTTTTGGCTTAACTAATTCTCCTACTACTTTCATGAGATTAATGAATGATGTACTTAGACCTTTTCTTGATGATTTTGTTATTGTGTATCTAGATGACATTCTGGTATTTAGCAAAATGTGGGAAGAACACTTAAAGCATGTTAAGCAAACACATCTTTGAGCTATTTGGGTCATACAGTAGGGGGTGCTAAATTGAAGATAGATCCCTCTAAGGTGGCAGTAATTGTGAACTGATTTAAACCCAAATCTGCTACAGAAGTTAGAAGCTTCTTAGGAGTAGCATAATATTGGAGGAAGTTTATTTCTAACTTTTCCTTAATTATAGCTCCCTTACATGCTTTAACAGGATTGAACAAGGTGTTTCAGTGGGGAGGAAAATAGCAGAAAGCCTTCAACACCTTGAAAGAAAATATTAGTACATCACCTGTACTAGCACTGCTTGATCTTAAAAGACCATTTGAGATCCAAATGGATGCCAGTGACTATGCCATGGGAACAATGTTGACATAGCACGGTAAACCCATATGTTATCATTCTGAGACATTTAATTTTGCAGTAGTTAACTATCCTACATATGATAAAGAGTTGTTTGCATTAGTATAGAGTGTGAAAAAGTGGAAACATTACTTAATGGGCAAAGAGACAGTAATACATACTGATCATCAACCACTTCAATATCTACACTCCCAAACTAAGTTGTAGAAATCAAGGCACTATAGATGGATGGGTTTTCTACAACAGTTTCATTTAGACATCAGATATAAAAAGGGCATACACAATAAAGTTGCAGATATCTTATCTAGACCCATTATAAGTGCATCTACTATACTTAAGCATAATTTTGTGTTACATGAGAGTTACATTGAACAATATGCTCAAGATATAGACTTAAAGATGTATATGCAACTTTAAGTCAAGGTGAACGAGTAGAAGAATTGGATTATCATGTAAAGGATCGACTCTTATACCATTGTGGGAAGTTATGCATTCCACAAACTGAAAGAGTAAAGATAATTTGAGAAGCACACACTTCTCTAATATCAGGTCACTTTGAGGTAATTAAAACAGTTGCACAACTATGAATATTTTGTTATTGGCCAAAAATGAACGAGACAATTTCTAGATATGTAAGAGGGTGTACTATGTGTGCTAAAAGCAAGCCTAACAACATAAAACTAGGCTTGTAGACTCCATTACCAGTTCCTTTTCATCCTTGGGAAAGTGTTTCCATGGACTTTGTTGGAGGACTGCCTAAATCTAGGAAAGGTCATGATTATCTGTTTTTTATTGTGGATAGGTTCAACAAAATGTGTATTTTGATACCTTGTAATAAACAAATTACAGCTGAGCAAACTCAAAACTGTTTTTTCAACATGTATGGGTTCATTTTGGATTACCCACTTCCATTATATCTGATCGAGACACCTGATTTGTGGGGAATTTTTGGTCAAGGATGTGGGAATTGATGGACACCAAACTAAAGAAAAGCACAACGTTTCATCCACAAACTGATGGCCAGACAGAAGTAGTTAACATGACAATGATCCAGTTACTCAGGGGATATTGCAGCAAGCATCCTAAGCTTTGGGATGAACATTTATGTTATGTGCATGATGCTTACAATAGAGAAAAACATTCTTCTACATAGAGATCTCCTTTTGAGCCTTGTTTTGGTTTCACACCAAGGTTTCCTTTAGATTTTGTCTTTGGTAAATACACCACAATTGAGGGACACAGTGATGTGGATAGGGCAGCTAGGTTCATTGAACAGATCCAAGAGATCCACCAGATAGTATAGGAACAACTGGAAAAGAGCCAAGCCAAATACAAGGCAAGGCATGGCAAGTATCAGATGGAACATAGTTTCCAAATTGGTGACCAAGTCTAGTTGTATATCAGCAATGATAGGATGCAAGGTGAAGGTAAAAAGCTAAAGCCTATCAAGTATGGACCCTTCAAGATACTTGAGAAGATTGGTGAGAATGCTTTTCGCCTTGATCTACCAGCTTACATGCACATCTACTCAGTCGTAAATGCATTGCTTGAGATTATTTGAACCTTCACTATTTGAAGATCCCGAAGAGCAGAGTCAATTGCCTTCTATTGATGACCTGTTACCTGAATATATTAATGAATTGCAGGAATACACAGTTCTGGACAGGAAGGTGAGGACGATGTAAAAGGGAGATGTTGAGTACTTCAGAGTTGGGCTGAAGGGTTCAAAGCCAAACAGTGCAAAGTGTATAGAGATTGGACAAGTGAGACAATTGTACCCTCACTTAGTCGATAGTTGAAAACCAATTTTTGGTGGTCCAAAAGCTTTTTCAGTGGGAAGGTCGTGATCTGAATTGGATCCATGAAAATTATCAAAGTTCTATGACTGTATCAAATCAGGACAGACTTAAAAAAAACTTGTGAACAAAGAGCTATGAGGTAGACCTCTGGACAGTGGCAGTTTGTAGCCCGCAAGGAACGACGAGGACCTCGGTCAAAGCGCGCTGGCCGAGGCCCATGGAGACCGTGCAGGACACAAACTAACAGTTAGGAATTCCGGATCGGAAAATGGAGGCCGTTTCTGATGTGCGATTAGTGTTAATCGTGCAGCGCTAGGAAAAACCCCTTGAGAAGGAAAAGCCCCAGTGCTCGGTCGCATGGGAAGCTGGGCAATCGTAGGGAAAGTGGTAAAGAAAAAGGCGGGCCCCGTGCTCCAAAACTGGCGGAATTTTGGAGGCATGTTGGGCGTTAAGCAGATTTGGCAGGAGAACAAGCGATTCCACACATTGCATGACATGTGTCTAGCGAATGAGAGAGAAAAATGCTTCTTATTGCGGGCTAATGGTAGAGCAAGTCAACTGTGTGATAAGATTGAACACCATAGGATCTGGAGGCTCCAGATCTAACGGCGGAGATTGCCCCTGATGAATGACCAAATCTGGAGGGAGAATTAAGTTGCAGCATATAAAAGTTTGAAGTCCGATTTGACCTTTGAGTTGGTGGATGAATCATTACATAGCGTAACCGAAATACCGAACCGTTTGAGGAAGAGCTAGCACAGTTCGTGAAAGGAGAAGTGATCACTTACCTGCGAGACGTTACACAGTTGTGATGACGCAGAGGCAGGGAACTCCAATCGAACAATAAGAGGCGATCCAAAGGGGCGGAAGAGGAAGCAAACTGTCATGAGACAAATGGGCTTTAGGCCATGAACGGATAGAGAACAGAAACAAGTGAGCACTGTAAGAAAGAAGGAGACAGTGAGACAGAGAGACAAAACATAGAATAAGCAAGAAGTAGAAAACAGAGAGTCGAGCTAACCTGCAGAGTAAGGTAGCATCGAGTAGACAGAAGGCTTGAGAGGTTCGAACAATCCCTGTGAGGATATCTATCGGGAAATGGGTACCAAATTGGACTCATCCCATTCAAGACCAGTTGAGGTCGAGACTTGGTAAGGAAGAGTCTATGGACTTTAGTGGCTTGGGGAATCCAAGAACCACCCTGCTAAGCATCATCTGTTTCAGGAGACTCAAATTCATCACCTCCTTGTAAAAAATCTACTTTAAAGATATAATAAGAAAATGCCACCAGTGAAAGCTGGACCGGAGACGTAGCCTAGGAGGATTGGGTGAACTCTTTGTTAATTCGTTGTGTTCTTGTGTTTGCTTACTGTATTTCTCTTACTGTTTTCCATTTTCCAGTGTATGTGTATTTTGCAATCTGATCGATCTGTTGCCTAAGATAACATAGACACACCCCAGCACGAGTCTGTAATACCTTCATTAACTAATTAAGTAACTGAGATCACTCGAGTGATTTTCAGATCAATGGTGGTGGGTCAAGTTCCCATAATGAGAGACAAAATTTAGCATCAATAAAGATGGGTGAGCCAAAAGATGGTGTCACCAAGATGGGAGAGCCAAAATTTGGTGTCATGCGCATGACCAAGATGAAATTTTTCATTTGGCGAGACTGCAAGGTGGGTGAACCACGTAGATGGAACAAAATTTTTAGGTCAACTCATTAAACAAGTGTCCATTTAATTGAGCTAACCTACACGAAAGGGTGGAGACAAAGTCACATAAAGGGTCTTGTTCCATATAAGTAGAGGAACAATGGAACAAGAAAAGGAAACCGAAACAAAACCTAAGAGAGTTAGACACCAAAGAAGAAGAGCTAAATGGAACCGTGGAGAGGGGTGTAGGAGGAAGAGATGAGTTTGAAATGACTCAAGACTATGGTAAGGGAAGGCCTACGGAAAAATATGGGCTTACCATTTTCATCCATTTTGCTAAAGTTTCTAACCATCATAGAGTCGTAGTCGTAGCTCGTTGATAAGCTAGCCAACTAAGAGAGTCGTAGTTAGAAGCACACTTGTGAAAGAAGCGCATGTGAGGCATGGAGATGTACGACCAAAAATATCTCAGGCTTTCAAACTACACTTCATGAAATAATGAGCATGTTCCCTTTCCATGAAGGTTATTAATTTCAGTGAAGATTATTTATGGTTCATGGACGGCTTTTTAATAAGCGTTCTAAAAACGAAAGTTTATTAGAATATATCTATATATTATATATATATATATATATATATATATATCACTTAGACTAGTCAGAAAAGAAAAGATGAGTGGGTCTCGGCATTTCAACGTATCCATTGAAACGTATATATCCAGACCCGTTAAGAGGGAAACTAACGGCAGAAATCGACATATGGTATTAATTCCACAGTTGAGCCGAGACAAGAACTAAAAACAAAACAATTCTGGAAAGTAACTAGTTACCATGAATGCTAGAAAACCTGTTAAATGTATCACGCCAGAGAAATAGGTACCAAGAAAGGGTTAAATGACAACCTTGACCTTAACCGTAAGGGGAGTCTCACCACCATCTCTAGCTAAAAATGCAACTAAAATCAATAGCATGAAGGAAGCCTTTACAATTTACAATAAAGGAAATTAAGTCATTTAATAACTAACTATCCATGAAATTTACTAAGAAAATAGTAGTATTAACTAGCAGCATAACTTCTTTAATTAAAGGAACAAATACACACATCCGAAACATCCATAGTGAACAACACTTTTGGAAACTTAGGAATATCACGTGAACATTTAGGTCTGGCAACCATAACTAGACAGAATAAAAACCCTCAACGCAATCTGGCCAAAGGATAGCTCAGGTATAAACCCTCATACTATATTATGAGCAGAGAGGAGAAGGATAAAACAAAAATTAGATAATTAACCAAATACAGGGAAGAACCCGAAGGTTGTCCCGTAATCCAAGCGCAGACCATAGTCCTCTAAGGACCCTCAATGAGTTGAAGTGCAACAAAGAAACAAGAGCTATATGATTTCCAACCTGGTAGCGTAGGAACAATGCTGTACCGTAGGATTCAATTATGTGTTAATTATTTATTATAAATTATCTTTCAAATGTCTTATATTAAATGTAAAATTTATCTATTTATTCTTTTAATAATATATTTATTTTATTTGATTAATTACACGTTAACGGAAAACGAAGGCAATACATCAATTAAAGTTTTTGAATACAACCTTTCTGAGATGACTCAGTTAAATGTATTTATTATTAATTTTTGTTTTATTCATCCAGTTTAATGTATTATAAAAATTTTTGTTTTATTTCATGTCTTTAAGAAAAATAAAATTATTCATTATAAATTATTTCTGAGAAGTTGTAAATTGTAATTTAATATTATTACATAATTTTTAATTTTAATTTTAATTTTTTTTAAATTAAATTTGTTTTCGTAAGAGTTTAAATTTGTTTTATTTTAAGATTTATAAAGGATTAAATTTCTTTGAGGTATTGATTTTTTTAATGCAAATTTGAGGAAATATTTGTAAGTGGAGAGATTTGATCTCTCTAAAACTTAATAGATTGGGAATAAGATATAGAAATTTGATCCCTTTGAAGGCTTCATAGATCTAGAAATAAGATATATCTAAGTTCGTTTAATAATTAATAATAATAATAATTATTTTTACTTTTTCATTTCATTTTTTTTAATTTAATTTTTATTTTTATGTATCAAAATGTTTTAATTAGTAATTAGATATTTCTTTTATTTTTATGTAATTTGATGGAGGTCGAATGTTTAGGTGACACAACATAACATGACATTACAACATCTCTTCCATATTGGGTTGCAAGTGTTTCTTGGCCAAAAAACATAATAAAATTAAATTAAAAAAATATTTGTAAATGTTTTGATTGTGAAATGAGAGATAGGTTTTGGACATGTGGTATTGATGAATGATGGTATTGGCCCACGATATTGTAACAAAGTCTATTTACAAGTTAAGAATATCCATGATAAAGTGGAGTGAATATCCATGACTAAAATATTGTTATATGATAAGTATTATCTGCTTACTAATGAAATTTAAAAATGATTATTTTAATTTATATGGTAAAATGGATCTTAATTTATAGCTATTATTTATATCTTATATATTTTAATGTGAGAGAGGGTTTAGATATATCTCAAAAGTAATTATAATTTTTTAGATTTAATTAAAAAATTGTATAAAATTAAATTCAAATAGAATATTTATAAATATTTTTAATTGTGAAATGAGAGATGATTTTTGGGCATGTAGTATTGATTAGCCATGGTAGTGGTTCCATGTTATTGTAACAATGCCTATTTACAAGTTAATAATATATATGGTAAAGTGGAAATGAATATCCATGGTTAATAATATTGTTATATAGTAAGTTTATTGTATCTTGAAGTTTTAATGTGTTTATCAATTAAATTTAAATATGGTTAGAAAATCATTATTTTAGTTTATAAGGTAAATGGATCTTAACTTATAACTGCTACTTATATGTTTATATTATTTAATGTGATATGTATATATTATGATTTTCTTTTATCTAAAAAGTTATCATTAATTTTATTAATAAAATAAAATTACATTATAACAAATTGAATTTTATTATTTTTAACTTTTTACTACACTACAACAATGGGCTCTATATTAATTTTAACATTTTATTATTATATATTACTTTTAAATTTTTTATTATTATTTAATTGAGCTAACAAGTAAATGTTTACAAATCCTTATGTCGTATGCATTGAAGATATTAATATAAATTCACCATATTTAGAAGAACTGTAAAAATATTTGTATACTTACATTACATGTACCCAATATTGGGATGTAGAGGGTCTCTCGCGATTAAAAAATAGATGTAAAAATAAAAATGGGACATAAATGTGTATTTTAATATAAATAGATAAACATCCCATGCATATTCTTTATTTTTATTTATTTTCACTTTATTTTTCACTTTTTATTTTTTTTACTTAGTAAATTTAACTATTTACTAATTAATATTATACAAAATTAATATAGATTGTCCATTACCATAACAACTCATAGGGTACCTCTCAAGTGTATGCCACTTTGTTTATGTGGGTTTATTCCTATGTGGTCTCAGGTTCAAACATCATTAGGAGGGTTTGCAAGCGTGAGTCAATTATGGTGTTACACTATCCTAAGGGTTGTTCATAATCAAAGTATTGTAGAATCTTCGTGACAACATCCCTCTATTGGGTGGATCCTTCTTCTATTCAACATCGAAATTAGCCTTAGTCTAAGCCTAGCATAGCCTTGAAAATAAAAATACTAATAGAGCCATTTTTCATGTACCCTCTTACTTTTAGAGGGAATATAATAAAAATCAAGAAAAAAATTGAAGTTATCCATATCACTATTGAACTAGTGTATAACATTTCGACTAACGTGTGATTTGCTAATTCCAATAAAAATTGAGAACACAAGAAAACACAAAGAGCTCGCATTGTTGATGCCAATTCCCACCCTTTAATCTCAAGTCCACATAAACGTAGATTGGAAGAATGGTTGTGAACGTCTAATCCTTTATTTCTACAATATGTCCCTCATCACCTAATTCCTTAACCATTGCTTGAATTCCCTAATTATATTTAATTCTCATCTCATACATTCTATCAATGAAGTTTAATTAATATCTGTGATATGGATTTTGCAACCCTAACCTCCCTAGCCACTGTTGATTTGGTTTCCTCTTGGAGAATCTCATCTTTGAAGACACAATGCGTCTCTCCATCAAAGGCTTATGTCACTACATGACCTCCTTTCCATTGCTAAGGATTCAAATACATGGAGGGATCCTCTATGCCTATAGCCCCAATCAAGGTTGAAACAAGTGATGCCTCGACCAAAAAACCTCCTCAAACATGCTAGATCTATGATTCCAAAGTTCAGATGTTGTGTGGGGAGGGCCGCGTAGTAAAGGTTAGTAGATTGAACTTGTTGTTGCCTTCCTCTCAACAATGAAGATCTCAATATCTAGTGGTTTTTGATCTTGCTAAGACTAACCCTTAATCTAGATCTCAGGTTATCTCTATTAATTTTACTTCTATACATGGTACTGACATTGTTGTTCTGACTAGTTATCCTCCTCTAAGATTAGAAAATATGTTGAAATATCTTTCCCCTACGGCAATATTTCAAGTTTTTGTTAAATCACTACAAGGAAATCCAATCCTTATTTAGGTGGGGGTTTATGATATAGTGGGATCTCTAAAGAAAAAATTGGAGAACCATCTAAGAGTCCCTTTAGTTGTGAAACATCTGATCTATGTAGGTAAAAAATTGTAGGATCTATCACTTTTGCTTGATTATGGGATCTTTAGAAACTCAGATATAGTTCTACTTTCGAGAGAGCATGCAGGTGCTATAGGGTTCTGAAATCCAGCTTCATTTATCTCATACAAGGATGTGGCTTGAGTAAAATCTATTTCAATAAATCAACCTTCATCCCTTCCAAGGCCTTGTATTGTTGAAAAGTCAGATAAGACGCCAACACTAGATATCAATAATGAAGAGGTAAATTTACTCTTCTTTGAAATCCAATCCTCGGCTATTATCTGTAGATTTAATGGTTTTTGGCCCAAATAAGAAGATCTACACTAGTGGGTCTTTTCAGCTGAGACCAAAAACTATGACACATATCTTTTCTCCAAAGGATTTTTTGCGATACAATTTGTGTGTGAGGAGGATGCAAAGAAAGTACTAAGGGAGGGGTCATGGTTTTGGGGTAGTGTCAGACTCTTCATCTCCCCTTGGTTTCTAGATTTTGATTCTTCGACGATGGTACTACCAAAATGCCTATTGGGCAAGGCTGTCAAATCTTCCTCTACATTTGTGGCACTAAAAAGTTCTAAGGGACATTGGAAATACCCTAGGATCCTTAAAAAAATGGATATAGATAGAATGGTGAATTTTTTATTTACCTTTGCTCATATATGTGTAGAGATAGATCTAAGAAAATGATTCTCTGCTTGTATTTGATTGAAACGTAGATCCCATTAATGGATCCAAAGCTTGGATTATGAAAAAATAGCATTCATATGTCATATTTATTTCCAAATAGGGTGCCATTTATATAATTTTTGTCTTTAGCTCAAGTAGTCTCAAAAAAGAAGAAGACACAGAATTGTAATGCAAAGGGATAACAACCCTTCAATCATACCTATATAAAAGAAGAAAACATGGAAACCAAGGATGAGCCTCAAAAGTAGGAGGATAAGAGTATTCCAAATCTCGAGGATTGGGAACATCCCATGCAAAATATTAAAGAGAAAATCTTGATCCTTGAATCAACACTTAAATTTGTGATTTATAGGGAGGATATTTTGGTGAGATCAAAGAGAGTCCATTCATCAAAATCTTCTCATATGGATAAAGAATCCCCCCTTGAGGTGGGGGGGGGAAGAAGAGCGAGATGTGCTAGCAATTATTCCTATCATTTGATATACAGGGGATCACAAATAGTCCAAATATGGAAAGGAAAAAAAATGAATTTTACTTAATATTATCATTCTTAGTTTGCTCAACTTTCTTATATCTGCTCTTAATGTTTTTAGTTGATGGCTTATGACCAATGGTAAGGTTTTTTTTCTTAGTTTCATTAAAAATAGTGTGCTTATATGGTTTTCAGGAATGCTTCTACATATCCACATGTAATTATATTAAGTATTAATGGAATTACAATCTTTTTCCTTGAAAAAAATCAGTGAAGTTTAATTTATCCATAATGAATTGCCATTGAGTCCTTTCTCTTCTATAACTTTCACAGTGAAATGTTTGTTGTGCCAATATATCTCCACCAATTTTAAATATTGAATGTCTCATATTTTTGGAAAATCTCATATCCAAAATCCAATTCCAAAACACTACATCTATACTTTCCATTGAAGTGATCCCTCTTCTGTCAAACCAAATTCTCAGTTCTTTCCACTTCATTTTTAGTTGGTCTTGAAAATATTGTATGACATATTTCTATGGTAGTCATAGGTTTCGATTAATCCCTACTTCAATTCCATTTTGGTCTCCCTCTCAAGATTATGCAGGCTTGGGGTCTTCCCTATCTCATCCCAACCATCTTACCAACTCCCTTAACTTCCTCCCTCTACTGCTTCTTTCCCTATGCCATTGTTATCTAACTATTTAGAAAACAATACCCACCAACAATGAACAACAATAAACTACTATTGTTTCTAACCATTAATGAATTATTTTGAATCCTTCCCTGAGCTAGAAGTGGATGATCTATCTATGAACATCTATCGCACAACAACACATGATAACCAAGACCATTTGAACAAGGCTACACATGAATCATATAATTCACTAGCCATAGTGACAAAGGAATTTCCCTTCAATTCCTTTCATGAAAGCTAACTTCCTCATACTTAATAGTGTTTCCAATAGAATACCATAAGACTTACATATTTATATTTAGCTAGTGACTATTTGTTCCCATTATTCTCTAGGTACATGGATTAATGCATATCTAAGGCAATAAACTAATGACAAGATGGGGAGTTGTTAAGCCCTAGAGTTGGGTGCAACTTTAACCAAGGTGGGTGACATGGAAGCATCCCCATTGCAAAATTTGTGATGAATATATCACAAGAAATGTGATGAAATAGGATCATTGGGTGAGGGTGCACCAACACAAGGTATAAAAAAACCAACACTTGGGGTTTTTGTTAGGTGCATGTGGGCATCTTGGTGGCACGATGGATGTGGGTGACCAAACACTTGACTTGGCCTAATGATGGGTGAGGAGGCCTAGGATGACACCATGAGGAGTAGCATGGATACCCTAGCACATGGAATGAAACAACCCTAGACAATTGACCAAAAATTGGATAAGGTTGACCTAGGACAAGTTTGATTGAAATAGGGTCACATTGGTGGAATGGTGGTGGTTCGAGTCCCCATAATGAGTGAGACAAAATTTAGCATCACTAAATATGGTTGAGCCAAAAGATGGTGTCACCAAGATGGGAAAGCCAAAATTTGGTGTCACGCACATGACCAAGTTGAAATTTTTCATTGGGTTAGACTGCAAGGTGGGTGAACCATGTAGATGGAACAAAAATTTTAGGTCAACTCATTGAATGAGTTTCCACTTGACTGAGCTAACCTACACGAAAGGGTGGAGACAAAGTCACACAAAGGGTCTTAATTAAAAGAACGATGGAACAAGAAAAGGAAACCAAAACAAAACCTAAGAGAGTTAGACACCAAAGAAGAAGAGCTAAGTGGAACCATGGAGAGGTGCGTAGGAGGGAGAGATGAGTTTAGAATGACCCAATACTATGGTAAGGCAAGGCCTAAGGACAAATATGGGATAGCCATGTTCATCCATTTTTCTAAAGTTTCTAACCATAATAGAGTCAGAGTCATAGCTCGTTGATAAGCTAGCCAGCTAAGAGAATCATAGTTAGAATCACACTCGTGAAAGAAGTGCATGTGAGACATGAAGATGAAAAACAAAAAATAGCTCAAGTTTTCAAACTATAGTTCATGAAGGAATGAGCATGTTCCCTTTTCATGAAGGGTATTACTTTGTTGGTGAAGATTATTTATGGTTCGTGGATTTTTCTTGAGAGTGGATTTTTAATAAGCACGTTAAAAATGAAGGTTTATTAGAATATATATATATATATATATATATTAGTCATAAAAGGAAAGATAGGTGGGTATTTACATTTCAAGGTATCCATCGAAAAGTGAGCCTGAGAAGAAGGTGAATATCCAAACCCGTTAAGAGGGAAACTAATGGAAGAAATCGACATCTTGGACTGATTCCATAGTTGACCCATAGCCGAGACATGAACTAGAAACACAAAAATTTTGGAAAGTAATTGGTTACCATGAATGCTAGAAAAACCTGTGAAATGTCTCACACCAGAGACATGGGTACGAAGAAAGGGCTAAATGACAGCCTTATATTAACAATAAGGGGAGTCTCACCACCATCTCTAGCTAAAAATGCAACAAAAATCAATAGCCTGAAGGAAGCCTTTACAATTTACAAGAAAGGAAATTATGTCATTTCAGTTTGGTTTCAACAAAATAATAACTAACTATCCATGAAATTTACTAAGCAAATAGTAGTGTTCACTAGTAGCATAACTTCTTTAATTAAAGGAACAAATTCACAAACCCGAAACATCCATTGTGAACAACAATTTTGGAAACTTAGGAATATCACGGTAAACATTTATGTTTGGCAACCATAACCGGAGAGAATAAAAACCCTCAATGCAATCCAGCCAAAGGATAGCTCAGGCATAAACCCTCATACAATATTATGAGCAGAGAGCATAAGGATAAAACAAAATTAAATAATTAACCAAATACAAGGAAGAACCTGAGGGTTCTTCCATAATGGAAGTGTAGACCATATTCCTCTGAGGATCGTCAATGAGTTGAAGTGTAACAAAGAATCAAGAGCTATTTGATTGCCAACATGGTATTGTAGGAACAATGCTGCTGGATAGCTGTTAGGGCCAAAGACCTTGGTGGCTATATTGTTAACCTGAAAATGCAATCAAAAGATAGGTTAGGTAAATAAGTATAACTAAGCCTAATAAGAATGAAAGAAGTTGTTTAAAATAAATGTTAAGAAAAAACAGACTTAATCCATTACTTATGCTGACGATGATTGAAGAAACCCCATGCAGTAAAATATTGTATGCAATATTGCAATGTGGCATTTAAGATGAATCCAGAGTGGAAGGGATTTGAGGGGATGTGGTATGTAAAGCTTGCAGAGGCTTTGCATTCCTCCCACTAGAGAAAGTAAAACCTGGAATGAGGATTGCAGTGCCAATTTACATGATGGAGAGGAGGAAAAATGAGCCATGTACATAACAACCTAGCAAGAAGTTACCCTAATCCTTCCACAAATGATCCCATCTGTTGAATGAACGTAGGATGACACCATCGTTCGATCACTTCCATGTGGCAGTAGGACGGGTGCCCACCTAGTGGCAAGCCTCAAAGTGCGAGGTCCAACCAACACCAGTTAAGATATTAGTACTGTAATAACGCTTGACTGTAAATGCATTAAAAGCACACTTATAACCTTATGTACACGAATCCCACTTGCTGCGGTTTGTATTAAAGCCATGCAAAACTTTGGACAATGTGTTGCTTAAACTTGGTAGTAGTAAGTGAACATTTCATTTCAACCATGCCAATTAACCATTCTGTGAATATTAATATTTATTGCGATTAATTAGTAAGTAAAGAACTGTCATTTTATATAAACAAAAAAAAAATTATGTTAGTGTATTTATGAATTAATTTTCATGTGACAAATGGTATCAGAGCCTTGAGGTTGGTACACTAAGGCCTGAATGGATGATTATAGAATAAAAATAGTAATTATGATGAAAAGAGGAAGAACGCTAATGCATCATGAGACGAGGTGCAGTATTTTCCCCCTACGGAGGGACAACTAGGCATAACCCAGAGGTGCGGGTATAGTTGGGAGAGCCAAATCAGAACACAAACGTTGCACTACTAGAAACATTCCAGAAACTACAGGCAAAGATGTTGAACTTACGACTGGACAATGAAATGTTACGATTGGAGCAGAAAATATTATGAAGAGTCTATCGGATAGGTAGAATCAAAGGAATCTTAATCCATGCCGGGATGAGGAAAATAGAACAGAGTCACATAGACAATAAGAGGAGTGTCTAGAGTATGAGGGAGGGCGAACTGGCCATGAAGAATAATATGATAATGTGTCTAATAAGAAAGGATTTAAGAGACAAAAAACTAAACTTCAAGAGGAATTTAAGAAGATCAATCTACCAATATACAATGGAGAGGTTGAGGAAGCGCCAGAGGCTTGGTTAATCAACATGAAAAAATACTGTCAAACATATGAATACAATGATAATTTGAAGGCAATGTTAGAAATATACCAGTTACAGGGTATGGCCATTTTGTGGTGGGAAGAAACAGTTAGGGAAATTAATGAACACGAAGTCACGTGGGAATAATTCTAGAAGAATTTTAAGGACAAATACTTGACTGAGTGGTTCTATGATGATAAGGCGAAAGAGTTCCATGACCTGAAACTGGGACAACAATCTAAGGATGAGTCCATAACTAAGTTTACCTCCCTATTGAGATATGTCCCTTACATTCGGGAAGATAAGGCTAAAGTCCAACGCTTCATCAACAGTTTACCAATTTATATGAAGGAGAAGTTGGAATTCGACAATCCTAAGATGATGGATGAAGTGGTTAGAAATGCTTGAATCTACTATCTACAGATGAAGAATAAGGGCAAGGGCACCAAAAATTGGACAAGTAAGAAAGGGCAAAGAAATTTCTCAACTAGCGAGAGCATGAAAAATTCCAATACGAGGTATCCAGGTCAGAAAGGACCAAGTGGACCTGTAAATAAGAATCAATAGAGGTATAGACCCCCAATTGAAGTGAATTAAAGTGAAGCATCTAGTAAGATGGAAACTAATCAGGTTTCTAAACCTCCTTTGCAGTCGCGGGGAACCCCATTACTACAAAAATAGTACCTGTAGAGGGATATTTGAACCAGTTACAAATGTTCAAGAAGCTTCTATTGTTGGTGATATGGAAAGGAACATACCAAGGATTAACATGATGTTGGAGGATCAACAATCAGAATATCAACCATTGATGGTGGAACTGGAAGGTAAAATATCCAACCACCTTGTTTCCATTCTGATAGATCCAAGTGCAAGCTTAAGCTATATTAGCCCAAAAGTAGTTGATTTATGTCATTTGACAAGTATAAAGTTTAAAAATCCTTAGTTGGTCTAGTTAGCGATAGTAGCTAAGAGAAGAGTTAATGCAAAGGTAGATGATTGTATAATTGAATTGGATGGGTAATAGATTAATACCAATTTAAATGTGCTACCATTAGGTTCCTATGATGTACTGATATGTATGGACTAGTTGGAGCAACATTGGACCATGGTAGACTGTAAGGTTAAGAAAATTAACTTCCTATCTGATAATGGTAGTAGAGTAGAAATTCAAGGTATTAGAAGAGAAGTTAAGTTACGACCCATTGCAACTCACCAATTAGGGAAAAGGATGCATAATGGCTACCAAATGTACACAGTCTAGGTAGGATACACTAACTCTAAAGATAAACTGTCTATTTTGGACATCATACCAATTGTTCAAGAATTTTAGGATGTCTTTCCAGAAGATATTCTGGGACTGCCACCCAAAAGGAATCTTTATTTTACTATAGAATTGATCCCTCGAGTTGCTCTAGTTTCCAAAGATCCTTACATAATGAGTGTTCCAAAGCTGACAGAGTTAAAAATACAGCTTCAAGAATTATTGGATAAGGGTTATATTAGACCTAGCGTATCCCCTTGAGGGGCCCTGTTATAGGTATATTTTGGAACATCACTCTCAACATTTAGATCCATACAATTAGGGCTCATCAAACCCTAATTTAGTTGTTACATGCCCTAGACAAGTCATCACATTGAATGCTTCCATCCATGAAAGTTTCCTAGCCTGAAACCTTGCAGAAATGCCTCCTTGGGACACTAGTGGAGCCTTGGTTAGGGGTAACTGTGCTACAATGATGGTAGGCCCATTCAGGGCTGCATTTAGTGCACTTAGGCCCACTTACACCTACAGTGGGTAAGCATGAGAGAAATTTTCATAGGGTTTTGAGAATATTCCTTGATTCTAAATCATTCTAGAAGAATCCCATCTCTTATCTCATCATATGAGCTTGAATTTGGATAGGCTATGGATCAATTAACCTCCTACCCTCTCATCCCTTGCTTCATGGAAGCTAACTCCAATTTTGGAAGGCCATTCAATGCCCAATTTATGACCAAACCACCTCCATTTCCCTATAAATTGACCACTCATCATAGTGATTAGGGGGGCTAGAATTTGAAGATTGTAAAGAAATTATGTTGGTTTGAGATTTGAGTTCATGTCAAGTAATGTTATACTAATGGATTGGTGTGATTTTGGTGTGACGAGGGTTGGAATGAAGCTGGAGAAGTTACACGGGATCAAACCACATTGGGTGAAACTGTTCCTTCTACATTAATAAAGTTGTTTATTCCTTTTCTCAAATTATTTTTCATATCTATGATGATTATGTGTTTCAATGTCTTTGATTCCATTGGTTTATAATTGATAGATCATGTATGCTTTGATCGCTGTTGTTTCTGTTTCTATTGACACAGGTACTAATTGAGCGGGTTGAGTTCAAGTGGGAGCGACAAGAGCAATTCAAAGGAGATCAAAGAAGTGAAAGACTACAAGTAAGTTCCTTCATCTCATCTATCGACTATAGGAGAAGGTTAAACTACTTTCTTTCTGTTGTTCTAAGTGTAGCTACCCACTTAGGGAAAATGTGTTTATCCGTAGATACAAATTCCATGTAACAAATTGGGGACCATACTGGGGAACAACTATTATTCCAGGTAGTTTACCCTCATCATATTAAATCCTAGTAGATTTTTCTTGACTTTATTGATCTTATTTCAGTCATTTTGAAGTGGTTTTGGTAAAAAAATTGTGATTAGATGTCTCTTGATTAGGCTCTCTGGCAACAATGCAGCCTTGGTCCTGACACAGTGCACTGCAAAACACCCTTGGCTTAGAGATAGTGCACCGAAGTCCAATGTCTCCCACTCTAGGCTGCACTGATCCCTCTTAGGCTAAAAAACCCACCTTTGTCTTTGGTTTTTTCCAAATTTTCTTCTGATTTTGTTTGTTGAAAAATCAATGTTTTCTATGGTTCTGAAATCAATTTGTATTTCTTCTCATTCCCTACTTTGGCCTTGATTGTTTAGTGTTTCTTAAGTGATTCCTTTATCAGTATCAAAGTTAGCTTATGTCGATTAATCTTTTCTAAAAAGGAAGTGTTGTAAAGTCTTCTTTTCTTTCAAAAAGGAACTGTCGTAAAGTATATGTTTTTTGTGAAAAGTATTGATTGATTGTTTGTACATTTAGTTTGCTTTTGTTCATCTAAACATTAAGGGAAATGAAAAGAAAAACATGGGTTATGAATTTAGATGTTTGTGTGTGCTTGTAGGAATAATATAGGGAAAGTTGCATTAGATGTGATCTATGCTCTTTGATTAAAGATTCTGATTTCTCTATCCCTTTTAGTTAAGGTTTTCATTGTTCAAATCAAATGAAAAGAATTTTTCTCATCATAGTTGCATTCTAGGAATTTCAAAGACATTAGACGGTGAACCTGAAAGACAAACTTTTAAACAAGATCAACTTAAAAGTTATCTCAATTAACCTAATGGAGCATTGTAACTTAACACATAACATTTAGAGGTTCTAGGCTAGAGGCGTGTTCTTGTGACGTTAAACATAGAATCTATTGTTAATTTTCTACGATACATTCCAAATGTTATACCTCATTCCATGTATGTAAGTATATCGTAGCTCGCACACATACCTTCAGGTATATAGGGCAGTGTTATAGTACGAAATGTATAAAGGAATGCTCTCATTGTGTGGTTTCACATTAGACAATGCTAACACATATTGGGCCTCCACATACTTTCGGGTATATATGGGAGCACTACATTAGGTTTCTATCCATCCTTAGGTAACCAAGTCGGTCGCCTTGCACACTATGATACACCGAACACAACATTCGGGGAGATTTCCTACACATATGTTAAGTCCTTGGTTTACTGGGGCAGTATATTGTAGTTCACAATTGCTTGGTAATCCTTTTGCCTAGATTACACTCTTTTTGTTTATTTCCTTTTGTAGTAAAATGAATCAACAATCGTGGAGGAACATCAACCTTTACCTCCTCATTCGCAGAGGACAATGAGTAAACCTCCTTTACCCCCTGAAGCTACACCTAGATGGAAAAAGCGGTCTCGTTTCACTGAGTCCAGTACATCACAAACTTCTCGTTCTTCATATGAATTACTAGAGTCACCTATACCAGTAAGTACTATGACGCTAGTTACTCCTACAATTATTGGTGCATCTAACACTAAAGTGGAACCTTTACAATTACCTGAGGACATTAAAAGTGAACTTAGTGAAATGGTAACTGAAGTTTTCCAACAAAAAGTTGATCCTCAACCCAAATTTGTTCAACAAGAAATTACTTCTGAACTTGAATTTGTTCAACCAGAAGTTGATCTTGAACCTATCATAGTTCAACTAGAAGTTACTTCTGAACCAGAAGTTGTTCAAGAAGCTCAACCTAAAACCGTTGTTCTTTTACTAGAATACTTCGATCTTGAAGTTGAAAAATCAGAAGTTGTTTCCATACCAGAAGACGATCGACTGGTTTATCCTCAGACATCTGTAATTGTTGAGACTTCCCCTTCACCACATAATCAAACACCGGAAATATATTACGAACCTGATGGTGAAATCCTTCCACTTGGTTTGATTGCTATTGAAGAGGAATTTGAAAAGGAAACACCTAGAACTCCAACTTGTTTTGGACCAAGGCTTTATCTTTATCCTCATACTCCTCATTTTACTGCTCCTTCTGATCCTGTTTACTTTCAAACTCCCATTGATTCATTAGGACATTTATTGGGTCATCTGAATATGGATGAATCAACATCCCAGACTGTACCATCTATTACAACTACGATAAAATCTACTATTGCTACTTCTTCGATATTTACAACAACACCTGAGTCACATTTATATGGTGTTCTGCCCATCCCACTGGGCTCCACCTCTATACCAAAATTTACTTGTTTCATTTTTAGTGGCATGGTTATATCAGGATTCTCAATCTGTGGTCCCTCGACCTCACAATGACCCTCGATTTTAGGGATATTAATCTTTCGTGGGTCCTCGTCTTCTTCTTCAGTAGGCATGTTATAGCATTCTAGCGCATGGCTCAACTCAATAGTCCAATCGGGTTGAATCAGATCCAAAGAATCTTGCGGTATCCTAAAGATCACTGTTTTAACTTCTTGTAGCGCTTCGTCAATACATTCAAACCCATGTTCGAAGCTGAATGCCATTAAAAATCCTTCACATAGGATATCCCATTCACTTGTGCCATGGCAAATCTCTGTTTCCAATTACCAATTCACCGAGATAACATCCAAGGTGTGACAGAACAAGTGCACCCATTCAAGTTGGGTCTTCGCTCTATAAGGATTAGCCCATTTGGCCAAGTGTGTGTGTGGATCATCCTTCCAGTCATATTTTTCTGTGACTCATACCTTCGGCTTCCCAAAGTGTGTTCGCATCATCCTCTTACATTCGTGCTAGTCGTGAAAGCTACCCTTGTGTGTACCCGACCATATCGCAGGCGTTGTGCGCAATGCCCAGTCCAAAGCCTGGAAGCATTTCTTCTCTGGTACTTCACTCTCAAATGCATCCAAAAATACATCTACATCATTCAAGCCATTGTAACTGGGCAGATTTCTCACCTCTCATGATACACAATGCAACGACTGGGTCATCATGTTATAGCTCAACTTGGTTACTTCATGTAGCCAATTTTTCCAGTGCTCTAATTATTCATCTGAGTCTCAAGTGTAGGAACTCTTTCAATCCCATGTAATTCATTCATCCATTGTTGGATTTACTCAATCTTGGTCTCGCACTGTTATCTTATATATGCAGTCCAAATTGTCATCACTCTCGTTATCGCGGACTACTTCAATATAGCAAGCTCCTTCAACAGGTTCTAGGGGTACTATTACACAAAGAGATTTATTTTATAATATCATATTTTGCTTCTTTAGGTTGATTACCCCGTTCATGTTAGTATCCCAATCAATGCCAAGGAGCACAAGGTAGGGGTTGCCATCATCCACAATTTCTATCACTTCAAAGTCATATAGTGCGTTCATGCCTTCAATTTCTACAGTCACTCCTTGAAATCATCCCATGGGGATGATCTTCTACTAATTTGCCATCCTTAACTAAATCGGATACCACTGCAGTGTGGGTCTTCCCATCCCCTCCCAAGTCTGCTTTGCTAAAACATCTACGTCTGACCCCAGATCCAGAATAACCTGATCCATTTCATATTCTCCTATCTGCGTGGTCAGTCTCATCTCTTGTCATATCCTTGCTTTATGCTTACCAATATTTCATATCATGCCCGGTTCACCTAGAGTGCTTCAAGCGCATCTATTTATAAGTTCCCGTAACCCCTTCACAGCCTTGCTATCGTGCAACAACTTCATGTAGGTCTCTAAAAAGGTCATAAGCATAGAAGGGTCCATTTCCCGATCAAGCTTATCCTGACCTCCTGAGGTAGAGGCCTCACTGAAGCTCTTCTTTGCTTCCATGAGCATTTTGCGTGCTCACTAAAATTTAAATTTAGCCTCCTTCGCTGGAGCTTTGCGAACCCATGCACTGTCTTAGGGCTCGTTCCCCTTATTTTCGCTCATTGCAATCCCACTTCAGAGCACTATATTCACATTCAGATCCTCTTCGTGGGGCTCAGACCTCATCATCTGTAGGTTCTAAGTTGGCTGCAGTGGTAGCACCCCTTTGTCACATATCCTTGCTATCAGTGTAGTACAGTCCTTCGTCTCATGATCAAACTGAGTACAATATTTGCATGATGGATGCGTTGGGTTAGTGCATTCATGGTCATAGTGTCTTGGTCCTCCATAATTGTAACAGATTAGTTGTCACTGACCTCTGCAAGGTCCTCCTTTGCCTCGGCCCCATTCGCGCCCTTGAAAGGTTGTTCACACCATCCCAGTGCTCTAGTCAGGGGGTCGCGTTTCTTCTTGAACTCTATAGGCAGGTGTTTTGTCCATCATAAATTTGTAACTTCGGTAGTTCCACTCATAATTCCTTACCGACCTACAGAATTTGCAGAATATTTGTTGTGGTGTTTGTACAAACTTTTGCAACAAATGGCAATTATTAGTTGTATTTTTCCCTACTACCGGACATATAGCACACCACAACACAGGCCCCACACTTGGTCCTACTTGGGCTTTTGGCCTCAAAGGCATCGGTCCTCCTCCTACAATATAGTTCAGAAATACTAGGTAGTGGTCAACAATGTAAACTTTGAAACGGGAACTATAAACTCAAATCGGGAACTCTGGCCCAAAAACCCCAAAAAGACATCAAAAACAGTGCTAAAAACGAAAAGTGTGTATACTGGAACGATGTTTTTTTTTTAGGTGCCAATTTTAAACGTGTTTTAAAAATGGCGGTGACTACGAAATTTACTATGAAATTTTCATGCAAAATATAGCTTCAAAACGAAAGTGATGCTACTGGAATAACGTTTTTTTTTTAGGGTCAATTTTCATTTTTAAAAATGCTAATAAAACCAAATTTTTATGTCTCAAACAAAGTTGTTTATGAGGAAAAAACACATTAATGTTTTTAGTAGAATATCATTTTCTTTCCTAAGTATAAATTTAACATGTTTTCAGCCATAACAAGCTAAATACAAAAGAAATTGAAATTTTTTCAACTATAAAATTAAAAAACCATGACATTATGAACAAATTACATC